>BOPN01000841.1:296527-304027 GCA_017312705.2 Penaeus japonicus | reverse complement strand
CTGCAATAACTTGTATATTTTGGGGCTATATGAGATTTCCTAATTCTACGAACTTTAAAGATTTTTAGCATGACCAAATAAATTTTCTATGAAGGTTCACCTTTACAGGCAATAAATCAGAGTTTGAAATATATACATATTTGCTTGTACAACCATTGCACATTTTGCAGCAACTCTTCATATAAAATCTACTCACTACACAAAACAGTACTATAATTAAAGCATTATGGACATTCTCCACACCCAGAGTATTGCTCAATTAAATGAGTGTAGGAAAATGGGGACAACACAGCTATCCACAAGTCTGGTTAGAAACAATTATTTTCCCATCTGACTTCTAAAAAGAAATATGAACTCTTAACTTATGATAAACACTATCAGTTTATGAACTATAGAAAAAATCCATTTCCAAATGCATAATAAATTCAAAATGAAACTGTAGCCTAAACTGCCTTTATGTGCAAATGTTACAGGGCAGGTTTACAGTGAGGATGTGCTAACCATGTGGTATATTCTGTAACTTGATATGATGCTCAACTCTCCTTACTTGCAAACCTTTGCACAGCACAGGTAACCTAAAAATGTGTCAAAGAATGTAGTGCAATAAAAAGCTATACTTTTGAAACATCTGATAATAAAGCCCCTCTCTCTCTCACTTTCTTTTTCACTAAATCAAGACCAATTCTTCCATCAGCATTAACATTTCTTTTCTAAGATTCAGGTTCACATTCTAATCTTTCTTGTCTTTGTCATCAGTAGTCATGTCTTGCATGAACTTAATTCTGCCTTCCATTCCTGCATCTCGAATCATGTCATCTAACTTGTGCAAGTCCTTGAGAGAAACTTGACCACTGCCTCGCTCAGCTTGGGTGCCCATCTGAGGGAGAAGGTCATAAAATATAAAACAAGGCACACTGAGTACTGAGTATTAAGCATTGAAAAATCTTAAACATTTGTTATGGAAGTGAAAAACTACACTGTTACATATTACAAGAAATACAAATACTCTGTAAATAATGCCAAAGCTAGATTAGGGATTGTGTTCAATTCCACAAAGTAACCTATGGAATAAGTCTCTTAAAGAAAATATACTGATATCTATCATACCTGTTTTGGGTCTGGTTTCCATCCTATCATATAGATGATCTGGAACGTTGCTGGAATCCCATCTTCATTCCCATACATTTCTAGAAAGAAAATCACTTATAATAACTGGCAGCACAGGGTCAGGTGAAATCAGCCCCACCCCTGTCTCACCCCTTCTCCTCGTCAGGTCCTTCACCTTTACATACCATTTAATATCCAGCCAGAAATATTACTGTGAATGATTGTGTGGGTGTAGCTAGTATCACCTGACTATGTGCTGGTGACTATATCTTACTGTATACTTCATAACTTAAGTGAAAGGCAGGCTTATTTTCATTATCCCTTTTTCTTCAAATATTTGGAAATGTAAAATAGAACTACAAAATGAATGTCTGTATATTAAAAAGTACCTTGATAAATGGCACTTGCAGCAAGCAGTGTGTCTCTGTGGAGATGAGGTTTGCGGTTGAGACCAGCATTATTTTCTGCCATTCCCTGGAGGTCCCACATCAGTTCAAACATGGATGGGAAGCCAACAGAAATCTCATCTGTATCCTAAAAAATAAAGGGATATTAATTGCCATGGGATGCACTACTTAATTGATATATTCTGCAAGGTGTGTTACATTCTTTAACCCATTCGCGCTGATTGACGTCCTATAATTTGACTGGAAAATATCCCCTAACTGGAAGTCCTAAAACATCAAGTATTTTCTTACATAGTTCCTTGTGGGGCAGTTGTGACATGCTGGAACATCAGCAATGGATCGATAGATGGTTCTTAAATATAATTATCTTTCATAATTTCTTAGTCTCTTTTATTTTAGTTTAGGTATTTGAATATCATAAAGTGTGATATAACAAGAAAAAAAATGATGTCACAGAAAACTACATAACATTGATGATGTCACCGTAGTTTCGGTTCAATAAAAAGATGAGTTGAAAAACTATTTTAAAAGTAAATGTGATTGGGCGAGAAATAAAAGAAAATAAAGATTACTAATGTAATACTATTTCTAATTTCTTGATTAGCAGTGATGTCACATTGCATCACATCACAAGGTACATGTACATACAAGTATGTACATACATGTATGATTGTTTCTATAGATCTTCTCGTTTTGGATTTTATTTTTTATAAAACATATTTAGTAATACCCCACTACAAGAATGCTTCTACTTTCCATTGGTATTACCTCCTCTGAACATGGCAATATTTTTACATGCCTTTACACTGTATATGCAATCATGCAAACCATAATCATAGGGTAGGTGAAAAAACTCTGAGAGGTTCAGCGTGGCCTTGTGCAGCTGGAATATACCCTGGAATGAAGTATTTTTCACTTTTTATCTTTCCAGTGAAAGCAGGAGTGGGCAAAAATACACCTCGTCCTAAATGGCTTAAACTTAATGCGCTGTGACATCAATTAGTTATAGCACTCTTTATTCAACATAACCATGAACACAGCACCACAAATCAAACTGAATGATATACTTATACTCTACTAATATTGTGCAGAATTTTGTATATATTGTGTCTGCTAACATTTCCCAAGAAAAAGTGCAAACATTAAATGACAAAGTAGTAATACCTCTTATGAAAAAAGGTAAAATTACTAAGCAATTGACTGATACCACAAGTCAATATTTCCCGGTTGGAGATACTTTTTCCTGCTGAAGGGTGGGGTCGTAGTTCCTGAGCGGAATAGATTTGTGGCCTGCTGAAGGGTGGGGTCGTAGTTCCTGAGCGGAATAGATTTGTGGCCACAGTTAATAAACTACTTTGATATATCATTTAGAAATACATAACTCATGACAACATTGTTAGGGTCATATAGTGCCATTAACCCATTCACGCCAGGGCTATTCCGACTCTAAATGGTTGGAATGCTGGGGTTTTCAAATGCACAAGCCTAACGCCTCGGGATTCTCAGACGCACTAGCAAGCACTGTAAGCCTACTCACCCAGCACGCTGGCCTTGACCAAATATCTCCTCACCGTGTCTGACCCAAAAACCACTGAATGTGATAGCAAGTCAACCGGCACGAATGGGTTAAATAGGACTAAATTGTGCCTTAATACCATTATGATTAGAGCCTTCTTTGAGTTAACCATCATAGAAGCAGTATTTCATATGCACAAGCCTAATTCCTTGAACTATTTGCCCATTCTGGCCGTGGCCAAGCGCTATGCGCCTGATCACCCATCGCGGCAGCCAAAAGGAAAGGCATGACAAATCGTCTCGTCTCTGGTGGCTGGTCCTTCCACCACTTGACGTGTTATCTTGTCACCCAGCATTAATGGGTTAAAAATAGGATTAGTACACCACAAATATTTTGGTTCCGTATGGTTCCATACTGAACATCTTTTTATCAGCTTGCTTTTGCAGTTGTAGGCTTCATTAATTTTCACAATGTCTTCATGAATAATGCAATTCTTAGCTTTGTGGTTACTATGGCCACAAATCTAACATGCATACAGAAAATGACCCAAGACCTCAGAGAAAGAGAAAAAAGAGTTGACTCCTATAATTCATACTAATTATACACTGTATGTTTCTATTCTCTACATACCAACCAGGAAATACTGAATCAAGATGCCATTTAGTAATTTTTACTGTCTATTTTTTCTTACTCCTTGTTACCAATCATACATTATGAACTAATTCTCTGATGTCTGAATTGTAAAACTTTTTATAACGATGGACAAAGAAATCAGTAAATGTAAAAGACCGATTTACTTACTATTGTCAGCATGGTAAACCCACTCTGGTTAAGGAGGCTGCCAATATCCCTGATCTCAGCAAAGGGTGACACATGCGAAGAAAAACCCTGTGAGAGGAAAAAGCATACAAGACTTCAAATCTCTAATACTATTTTCCTTACATTTCCTTACATTTCCACTCTATTCTTCTATTCATTAAACTTTGTACAAAGTTACCCGGAACATGCATATTTACGCAAATTTCTATTAGTGTTAATGTATAAAAATAAATATGCCATGGTATAATACACAACCATGAATTGCATGTACGGTGCCACTGCCAGTGTGACTGTTTTGTTGAGTGGCACTAGGAATGAGGAGGAGGGATGTATAGTGATATTTTACTTTTTCTTTACTACAACTAAGAAAATGTTTTGCCAAATTTCATACTTCTTCTATGAATTCTTGATAGTGATGTTACATTGGTTGTACAGCATATATTCCTTCGCTATGGAGACTAAAAGACTAAACTACAAGATTTATTTGTCTAAACAATGTTAAAGCCATACCAGTATGTGCTATGAGTTTCACAACATGACTAAACACAAAAAAGTGGAAGATTTTCAGTACACGAATGTATAAAGGAATGGGATTTGGGAGGAAAAAACAGTTATGGGGCAAAGCTTGAGTCTTACTTGCTCCACCAAACCTACCAAATGGGTTATCCGCAATGATAATAATATATAATAATAATAAATAATAATAATAATATATAATAATAATCATTAAAAAAAAAAAAAAAAAAAAAAAAAAAAATTACTAGCCATTTAAACCTCGTAAGAAACTTACACCCTCTCTCTCCAGTTCAGCCAGCACCAAAGATGAGCGCAGTTCATACAAAGTGTCTCCACCAAACACCGAAGCCAGGAACACACCATCCTCTCGCAGCACTCGATAGATTTCCTTCAGGCAACCGGGCAGATTGTTCACCCAATGAAGACTGAAATGATGATTAACATGATTAAGTATCATTAAACAATCCTTGCATAATGAAGCATTTTAGTGTTCCTATTACCAGAGAACAGAAAAGAAAAAAGAAAAATGGTGAACATTTACCAGCTTTTAGGAGTTGTATTGTAAAGAGGCTTTGCATAATTCAGGACTCATTAACACTTTGACCTTCAAGTGTATGAATTTCAATACAGAAAAGAAAAGAAAAAGAAATAAAGAAAAAGACAATAGCAAAATACTAATAGCGCTACCAGTAATAGTAATACTAGCATTATTACCATTACTGCTACTACCACTACAAGTGGTGGATCCAGGATGATCAAAAAGGGGTGGAGGTGGATTGTATAATACAGGGCACTAAGCATCAAAGTTAAGGAGAGGTATAGCTAACCCAGTGGAGATTTTTAGCATTTTCTAAGCATTTATGGCAAAATGTCAAGTTCATATAGAGAAATCTGCAAAAATGATTGACATATTTCTATATTTGTATTCATCCCCTGTACCCCTGGATTCATCAATGGCTATTAGTAATAATTATGAAAACAAAAAAAAATACTACAAATCAACATCATGGGAAAAGTTATAATGCATATGACTATAAATTCTACAATCATGATAAAAATGAATATAAAAAGCTACACACCTTCATTAACAAATTATGAATGAAAGTGATTTTAAATTGTGTAAAAGATTATTACACCCAACTTGTCTTCCTCTGGCTTACTATATAGCCTCTAAGCCTAGCTTCACTTCTGCAGCATATTAGAAGGATTATGGTATTGTGCAAATTCTTTGTGACTTACTGGAAATGCCTGACTAGGCAGCAGTACTGAGTGGGTTTAGGTTTATACCATTTGAAAACAATGTATTTGGGAAATTTAAGTGTAATTTTTCATGAATTCATTCTTTCTTTCTTTCTCTCTATACTTATTTATTTTTCGTTTTGTGTGTGTGTGGGGGGGGGGTTTACTGCATTCTTTTCATAAATTGATAAATGCTCACTGATTTGGTGAGAACCACAAAAGACACCTGCTACTGATAATACTATAAATTCTTAAAAATATATTGAATTTTGAGAAAAATTAAAGAAAAACAGATATATATGAAAAAAACAATTTTCTGCCAAAAGTATACATCTACAATATTTAGCAAAATCTATAGTATTTATGCACATCCATTATAACTGTATCTATATAATTCAGAAGATTTTGAGGCCTTTTATAGCTTTTTCATATTTTGGGAAAATAGGTGTAGATTTTTAGCTTTCCCCTTTTTCTAAGTTAGTCATTTCTAAAATTACTATTCTAAGGTTAGAGTCTAGGATGTCAGAGGAGCACTAATCTAGTAGAAAAAAAATCAAAAGAAGAAGAAGAAAAAAAAAAATAAACCAATGGTTTCTAAGACAACTATAAAAATCAAATGACCTACACTTTCACATCAACACACTTACTTCAGATTCGATAGAACGAGATCAAGTGCTTTATTTTCAAATGGAAACTTTCCTTCTTCGTCAATTACCATCTTCGTAAACTTCACATCCTGTGGAGTTTCTGCAGATTCCAACATCGATGGCGAGAAATCACTCATATACAGTTGTTCTAACGAAGCCTAAGAGAAAAAAGGAATATGATAATTCTTATCTTATAGTTCTTTCAAATTTTTCATGGTCATACTTTTCTTCTGTAATATGAAGATGTTTCATAGATATGAACTACCATTCACTTGTGATACTTCTAAAAGGAATAGAAAGTTGAATGAAAGGATACTGTATGAGTACCACCATGAAGCGAGTAACAAATTTATATAATACTTACATCTGTCACATTCTTGGCAACATATCCTCGACCTGTTCCAAGATCTAGGCCAGTCTTAAACTCCCGTTTTATGTCGTAGATGCGATCAGCTAAACGGTAACCAACCTAAAAGGAATAATAGGCTGTGAATTTCAGTGTGGTGTAAAACCTTTACACAAAGGTGAAATTGACGATAAGGGATAAAAATTTATGCTCTCTTTATCATATGATATAACAAGGTAGAGATTACAACACACTACTGTAAATCTCCTGCTTATTTTTTATTTTCCCCTTATTCATTCAAATGTCTCAATGAATGATTTCACAAGCAGATTTAAACAGATTTTACAACAAGGTTTTAATTTTCATTATGTTAACCCGTTGCCGACGGAGGATAGATTTGCTTACACAGGCTCCAGGATGAGTTTTATTTCTGATCGAGGCAGCTTCTGCAACATATTTTGATTTTTCCCACTCCCTTTTAGCACTCATTGTAGAACTAGATCCATTTTTGTGTTTTGTTTTTTTGTGTGTTTTACTGTTTTTAGAAATTTATATCTGTCATATCACAGGTTCCATCAATTCTGCAGTTGACTAAAATTGTAGTTCAGGGTCCATATCAACTCATCTTTTTTCTTTATACTCAATGTGATAGAAGTATTACTGTTTTAGGGGGGGACAAAAAGCAACTTTATTTTTTCGTATTTGTGTGCTGTCACGAACAAACACGAACCTTATAACCATCCAAAATGAAGAGGTAGGGAAGAGGAAGGAAACTTGTGCTTTTGACAGTGAGTGCCACAATAAAAGGCATCTCTACTGGCACAGGAGCACATTGTAGTCATTGGGCATGGTGTAAGTCACCTTCCTCCTCTTGTTCTGCCTGCACATCTTTCATCTGCAGTA
>BOPN01000841.1:281527-289027 GCA_017312705.2 Penaeus japonicus | reverse complement strand
TACCTAAAAGACCAGATTTATGAACAATGCTCTTCAAAGTAATCTCTGACTGATTAAGTTGACCAAGTCCTATGAGGAGTCCTGCAAGTGGCCCATACTGTGAATTAATATCAACATGCTTTCCATGGTAATCTATTTTGATTGGCACATCTGGTGAGAAAATAAATGATTTGAAATATGGAGGAGCATTCTCATCCATTTTACTGTACTCTTCTTCAGCTTCCGACACTGGCGATTTTTCTTCTAAATTCACAAGGAGTTGCTGATCTTCAGCCAAATTAAGTTGAGCAGCTTGATTAAGGTTTACAGTCATAATGGGTGCCTGAACTTGAGTTGTGGACTGTGGCCTCTCTTCTTCTCCAATGTCTCCATCTGTATCTGAAGCTAAAAGTTCTTCAAAGAATTGGAAGAGGAAAAGAAGAGCATCTTGATCTATATGTAGTCTGATAGGTTGTAGTGATATCTTGAGACTGGTTTCTTGAGGACCATGTTGGCCATCAGGTCTTGCAGTGAGAGCTTTCACTTGTACCATATTTGCATGAGCTTGTCGTGGACATGTTTCAGAAGAAAACTGATAAAGGAATTTGTTGATTTTGGAAGAGACAAGTCGATCCCTAATTTCTACATCATGAATTAGAAGCACATTTCTTGTTGCCTGCTGTGCACTCTCAGGGTAGATCTCATGCTGGAACCGAACCTTGCTGAGTTGCAATTCTAGGAGCGTGTCATGCTTTCTCCCTGGTCCTCCCGATGCCTGCCATACCATATGACTTCGCTGCTGTGGACTCTGAGGTGGTGACTTCTTGAACATATTCGGAGAGGTATGACCTGCTGAAAATTGCACTTCTCCAGCACGCATTGTCACTGAGGGTTCTACTGAGACGTAGCCTACTTTTGGTGAAGGAGCATTTGATGATGAATATGCCCCACTACCACTCTCTGGATTGCCATTTGAGTCATTGATTGTAACTCTTCTTGGTTTGGCTGTGGCAGCATGAGAAACAGTCTTAAAATCTGATCCACCATAAATGTGCCACACAACACTTAACTCCTTAAGAGTATACTTCATTATAGCAGAAGGGAAATGTTTTGGTGCCTTTAGCTGATCAACTTTGCCAAGAGGGATAGTAAAGTGGTTATCCATAATAATTATAGGATCCTGTGTTAAGAGCCTGACTTGTGGCTCTCCTGATGGAGACTTAATACCTGTGCCAGGAGCATCATCAAGAATGCAAAACTCCTCATCTGTCCCAGAACTACATTCCTCAAATGGATTATCTGAAGGTTCTTTGAGAGCTTCCTTGAGTGCGGACTCTGTGTCTGAGAGTTCACCTTCCACTGGCAGCACTTCCTCTGTCTTATGTGTGTCCTTCTGCGAGGCTTGAGCAGCAGCTGCAAGACGTTTCAGATTGTCATCTGGGAAGAAGAACATCTCTACACCCTTCTTTAGATAAAGATTAGGATCATTTTCATCATCCTCACATGATGATGTTGAAGGAGTTGATTCAATCATTGCATCATCCATCATCCCTCTCACCATCTCAAGCTGGTGAGAATCATTTTCCTTGAGACGTGGGTTGAAAATGGTTTCTTGCATCTCTGATGGTCTCATAGTGGCACACTCACTAGATGGTGAAGATGCAACACTTACTGGGCTTGTAACTGGGGGAATAACTGTTGTATCTGTGGTAACAGATGCCTCTAGAGTCAAATCTCCATCACTTGCTAAGTAAATCAAAAGCTCTAACAGGGATTTGCAAGAATCTGCACATGTGCGTATGTGAATCACGTTATTGGAAGCAACCAAATCAACTTTTGGTTTCTTTTCCTTTAAGTCTTCAACCATCCGTAAACACAGTTCAAAGACTCCTAAATCTGCCACACAGATATAGTCCTTTCTTAGGTCAATGCTTCGTAAAGAAAGTTTGTCAGAGAGGAAAAGGGCAGCATCTTCAATGATGAAATGAAGAACGTTAGTGTCACTGGATATAGTTAAATTGCTTGATATTGAGCAAGCATCAACTGTAAGAACTGTTCTTAACGGCAAGTGAAGTGGACGATAATCCAGAGCACAACCCCATAAATGGAAATTCATCTCAGTGACAACATCAGGAAGCACATAGCCAGCTACAGGATAGTCTTGAACATCAAACATATCCATCATCTGGGTAACCCAACTCTCAGGGCTGGTACACATGTAGTGACGGAGAGTGGTCCCACGAACACATCCAGAGAAGATTATAGTCTTCAAATTTCGAGTCAAGTCAAAATCCATTTGTAAAGCTATACTTACTTGATCTTGGTAGTCCTCATTCTTTATCACTCCGGCTCCTAGTTTAGTTATTACTCCTGGATCATTTGGGTACACTATAGCATCTAAGCGCGAAGTGGAGAGGGGATTTTCTGGATCAAGGAAAACTGGTCGATCTGGTGTGATGTTTGCAGCTTTGTGGTATATATATGCTTTTTCTGACCAAATGCAAGTGTAACCAAGGTCTGGGCTTCCTTGATAACCTACAGCTGCAAATATTGTTCCCTGGTCTAAGATGAGCATTACTTCCCCATGCTGCCCTGGAAGCACACAGTTCTTTGCATCTCTATATGGAGTTCTCAAACTAGCAACTGCATGGCCCATTGTGAGCTTAAATGCAACAAGAGTTTGCTTTTTGTTCTTATTTTGTTCCTGTTGTTGTTGCTGCTGTTGCTTCAGTCTCTGTCTTGCTTTGTGTTCATAAACTGAATAAAACTGGGATTCCCCTTCCTCTTCACTATCACTACCATCATTATTGGACGAAGTGCACATAGTAAACTGAGTTGTACTTTGATATATACTCTCATTCATAAACACTGAGGCCAAGTCTAAGCCTCCTTGAGCAGCACCTATATTACGAGTGGTGTGGCTTACTGGCTTTGGAGCAGATGGCTCCCAAAGCAGTAAATCAGTCACTAATCTGTTATACACAACTTCATAGATATGCTTAGAAGGCAAAATTAACTGGACATCTGGCAAGTGAATGTCTATGTGCAGCTGCACATTCTTCAAAGTATTCTCCATAAACTCCAGAACTTCCTCCTTATCTGCTGGGATGGTAAGCTCTTCTGCTTGGCCATCACCAGGCTGCTGGGAAGCAACTTTCCTTCGACTGAAGGGACTGGGGTCTGTCTCACTTACTTCCTCTAAAAATCCCATCATAGATTTTGCCATGATATTTTCTTGTCTTGGAGCTTCTTCTTCTAATGATGTCCATGGCTGAGTTGGGTGTGCCATAATGACAACTCGTGGAGGATCAAATCCTCTTTCTGAACCTCTGCTTGAGCTTGCCCGCACCAAGGATATTGGTGCATCTTCTTCCCTTTCTTGGAAAAGTACATGAATGTCACCACTACGCACTTCATAGGAACTATAGGGCATGTATGGATCTATGGTAGTAACAAACTCAAAATCCTGCAATACCAAAGACAGAATATCTTTTCTGACATTTCTTTTCCACCAAGGAACCCTATCCATATTGGAAGTGGGTCGTAAATCAGGTATTGGGAATCTAAGCTTCACTGTCAAAGACGAAGAAGATACTTTGACGTGGACACGTGTCTCAGGGTGTAGAGTTGCATCATCTAAAGTCTGTTTGAAGCAAGCTTGATTATTTATATAACTTGGGGGTAGTTCTGGAGAGAAAGTTTCTTCTGTTGCTTTTGTGCACACCTGTTGTCTATTGATAAGAGCAGATATGCGATCTACAATAGACATATCAATCTCTGATACACAATCACCTAAATTAACTTTGATGTCTAATTTTGGTGTACTCATCCTCCTAGTTCTCCCCATGGCAGTCATATTCTGGGACTGTGAGATCTGCACTCTAAGCTTTGGTTCAACAGTACCTCCATAGATGGCCTCAGTGGTTGGTTCTTTTAAAGTCTCCTTGAAAGTTAGCAGTTCAGAATATTCTACCTTTGCTGGAGATACCGATGAATCCACAAGGCACTCAAGAATTTCAGCACAACCAAGAGACATGTTCACACTCATTTCCCATCTATTTGCAAGGCTCTTCTCACTACCTTCAACTGTCAAAGGAGCTGCCATAAATCTTAAATGATTGATCTGACAAGCCTCAGCAAATTTTTGCTTGGCCTCATGGAAAGCACCATAGCTATAACCTGATAATCCATGTACACCAAGTATAGAAAAAAAATCTTCTGACTTAGCTTGCATTTCAGCAACTGAGGCTTTTGACACCATGTTTGAGTTGTCAAGTGATGGTGTCAAGATATCCTCATGAAGCACAACAGCTGCCAAGCTACTAACCTGGACACGGAAATGGGTCACTACGGCAGAGGGGTCATCCATGAGTTTACTACCATGTTCATTTTTCTTCTTACTTGATCCCCCTATTGCATGATCACCCATCATGACACCCACACCTGTGTACCGGAAGGAGGGTGTAGTTGAGGCTCCAACAGTAGCAGACTTCACAGTGCTACCCGACATATTTGAGCCGAAAGAACTTTCCATGTCAGAGCAGCCTGAGAGCTGACTACTAGTCATATTTCTCATAACTCCTGGACCACTACTCATCGGTACAAATTCATCATCACTGTCTTCTAATGGTGTCACAGACCAACCCTGATGAAGATTGAGAGCTTGACTTGCCACAGTATTTGAACGAAGTTCTTTTCGAAGCTCACTCTCAACTTTACGGAAATCATGTGGGTCCATTGGTTTCTGCTTAGTACGCATCATACCTGGAGTCTGTGAATCAAGATCAATTTTATCTGGTGATGCTATGCCCTCTGATAACTCCATTAGTAAATGAATTTGTCTAGGTGAAAGAAACATAATTAGAGATCCACAATTCATTCGTAGGTCAACTTTTGGACCCATTACATCAGCTTGTTTAAGTTTCAAGCTGATTTCCTGAGAGCCTGTCAGCTTTGCAAATAGAATAGGCTCCATTGGGATGCTTGCATTGGTAATCAGTTTCTTCAGTGTTTTCTCATGATTGTACTCAAATTCTTTACCTTCTGTTGGAGATGTATCAGCTGTCTTATAAGAATCGCCAGATCCTGACACCTTAGACCCACCTGATTCTGGTGATGAATTAGAATCAGAAGTTACTACAATTCCGGACTTTGCCATTGTTTTACTCTTAGCTGGAAATTCATCAGTGTACATAGTAAGTCCTTCAATATGAAATTTCTTAGATGCAAATGCAGGCTGCTCATACCCTGTTCGACATGATTCAGAAGTTGGAGTGGTTTTACCAAGACCTGCCTCATCAAAATAATCCACTTTCTTGATCCGAACTTCCAAGGACACTCCTGACTGACTACCTTTTGGGGTGTGTTCTAATCTAATGGTTATGTCTAGGAAGCGGACCTTAATTCGATTAAGTACAGTATCTATTGCCTGTGCAAAATGTTCGATGCCCTCAATCATCTGACTAGAATCTTTACCTACAGGGTCCTCCATTTCACTCTCTTCTTCATGATGATTAAGGCACTCCTGAGCAATTTGCATGGATGTTGTCATACTCATACTCTCGATCATGGAATCTACCATAGATACATCCTCAGACCTTTGTTTGGGCTCGATGGTCACCATCAGCCCAGACACCTCTACAAAGCAACTTTCCGATAGCAGAGCATGCCATGGAACAGACACACATATTTCACCAATATAACCATCCACAAACTTTACGGGGAGATTTAACTGGTCAGCGACTTCATTTAAGGCAGCCACATCCAAAGTCAACTCCTTTATGGCTCCTGTTCCATTGTACAAATCCACTGTCAGCTGATCAAGGGACAGCTTTTCTTCCAGGAACTGCCCCACATATCTTTGTAACAGGTATCTTATTGCCCTTTTCTTGATGGCATCCGACCAAGGGAAGTACCAGGGCATTTTAGATATAGTCTCTAGTCCCAAACGTAACATTTTGGTTATTTTCTACTCTCCATGGTGTAAGATTCTCTTTGTTGAACTACGTCGCAGGTAAACAAGGTTGCTGCTGCGTCAGGACACCAACGTTACAGCCGTCTTGTGTTACGGCGCCACATACAAAACTTAATATATTAATCTATAGTTCTCTAACATAATAGCAAAAAACACATACGTAAAAATACAAGGTACATATTGAAACTACGGAATATTTCGCTTTGTCAAACTAAAACCATTAACAACAATTTCTGTCTATTTCTTGCTCTTTAAAATGTAACCCGGATTTAAAGATCTTTCAAAGCCAAACAACAGCTGGGTTCCAATACTATTTCTTGGATCAATCAGCTGATCTGGGAATCATATGTAATATCGCACTATTGTCAGCTTGCACACAGAGCATGACCGATAATTATGGCACGTAATGCATCTACGGCTGGACGCTGTTCTGGGGAAAACCTCACGTGAACAACAAGCTTCTGCGTATGTGCGTTTTGGTTACCTACCTCGGACAAAGCTTGTACTCCTCCTTCCGCTTTACCCGACTGATTTAGGGACGCATGTGCGTTTATTTTTCTAGTGGTATTTTCATCATCTAATTACATTGTGTGAAAATGAATAATTGAATATCTATCATATATTTAGGAGCTGAAAATAACACTGGGTAATTCAAAGATTATTGTTCTCTGCACATTTGCTTTGCTGCTTGTTATGTTATTTTTTAACACAGGAAATCAATATTGTAGTCAACTACCACTCTGACATTTTATCAGTTGTAAATTCTTATAAAGAGCAGTCATTTCCAAACCCTCAGATATTTTGAAATTTATAAAATGTATGACAAAGGTAAATTTGCAAATGAATTCAAGGTGAACTATTTGGAATATTATTTATTTACTTTTGGCTAGTTATTAGATGGTTATTCGGGCTTCACCCAGAGTTGTCATTTCCATTATTTTCACCGCGTACATTGCCAATCTATTTCCTTGTTTTGCGAGAATCTTTGCTGATATGGAAATAAGTTACTATACACTAGGCGAAATGGCAAAAATAAGTCAGATATTTGTGTAAGTTGAATAAATACACTGGATACAGGGATGAATAATTAGTGTATTCTATGGGTCGCTGTCACGTCATGTATTTCACTTCACGGTGAAACTAGTGGCTATTAAACTTGCCATCTTCCAGCACAAGTGACGTCGCTTTGACATGAACTCGATAAAAATGCTAACTTGGACAAATATCTAAAGGTTTGGGACGCCTAAACATTGGTGATAACTGGCGTGAAGGGTCGTTAGAAGTGCGCGAGAGAAGGGAAAACAGGATGGATACTCCCAGCCCAGCAGGAGCGAGGCAGCCCTCAGCGCCGTCAGCGCCTTCAGGAGTACAGCTGATCGAGCGCTCCTCCAGCTGCGAGGCGGACACGCAGCACCATGGGACTCAGATGGCTACGAAACCACAGCAACAACCACAACACCCACGGATTTACCAGCAAAACCACCTGCCAGCAGCTCAGAACATCAATTTGCAGTGAGTACGAAGGGGTTCTTGGGGTTCCTGTCGTA
>BOPN01000841.1:269935-276427 GCA_017312705.2 Penaeus japonicus | reverse complement strand
TCTCTCTCTCTCTCTCTCTCTCTCTCTCTCTCTCTCTCTCTCTCTCTCTCTCTCTCTCTCTCTCTCTCTCTCTCTCTCTCTCTCTCTCTCTCTTGATTATATCAATTTCGTTGTTTCAAGTACAGTTCTTCTCCCTCAAAGAGATCTTAATCTTTTGTCTCAGTTGAATGTCTCGAAGTCTGAAAAAAAGTTTTGCCGTTTTCAAGACTGATTGAACTGACTTTTTTTTTGTGTGTGTCTGATTTCTGTTGTTGTTGTTGTTGGTTTTCAGTCACTTTTTTATGTTCTTTTAAACGTCACTAGGACCTTCATCTCTAAGTAAAAGGGTTTTTTTTATTATTATTATTTTTTTTTTGCGATTTCTCTAAGATTTTTTTTTTTATCCTTTTACTTTTACACTTTTATACCCTTTTATATGTGTTTTTGTGGTCCGCTTCGTAATGACCAGAAATCTCATTAGCCAAAATCAGAGTAAAACAAATAAACAGATATATCAACGAATATGCAAATGAATCTATATATAAATCACTGAACGAAAAAAGTGACACACCAATTTCGAAATCCAATCGAAAATCCTCCTTAAGTCATAGGGATCTCGGCCTTATGATTCCCATCTCCGTCTCATATCAGGAAGCTCTCTGGAGTGATCATTCGTATACTGATGTTAATCCTTGATTCAACCTGGATGCCGACGTCAGCATCTCTCTCTCTATCTATCTCTCTCTCTCTCAATATTCTCTTTCTCTCTCTCTCTCTCTTTCTCTCTCTCTCTCTCTTTCTCTATCTATCTATCTATCTATCTATCTATCTCTCTATGTCTCTCTCAATATTCTCTTTCTCTCTCTCTCTCTCTCTCTCTCTCTTTCTCTATCTCTCTCTCTTTTTATCTTTCTCTCTCTTTCTCTCTATCTACCTACCTAGCAATCTATCTATCTGTCTGCCTATCTATTTATCAATCTATCTATCTACCTATCTATTTATCTATCTATCTATCTCTCTGTCCCAATGTTCTCTCTCTCTCTCTCTCTCTCTCTCTCTCTCTCTCTCTCTCTCTCTCTCTCTCTCTCTCTCTCTCTCTCTCTCTCTCTCTCGCCTTCCCTCTGTGCGTACGTGCGTGTGTACGTGTCCACGCGCGCCTAATAGATTCTTGCAGTGTCGTCTCGGTGATATTCCCTCAAGAGCGAGATTAGCGGTTAGCATCTTGTGTAAGACGTTGCGAGAACATCAGATGACCAGCAGATAGGAGAAGAACAGCGATTAAGCGCAGTTCGTATGCCTTTTTTTTCGTTGTTGTTGCGGTTGTGATTACGTCATGTTACTTTTTTTTATTTATTCTTTTAATCTGATTGTGCCTGGAATCTTCGGTGTGGGATGATTTTTTTTTCGTGGCTGCGATAAAAGCGATTTTGATAAGTGTTGCGTTTGGTCCGTATCGCGATGTTTGAAAGTTGCGAATGATTTTTGTGTTGGACGGCTTGTTGCTTCCCGATTGCTGGCGCTTGCACGAGAACTTGAAAAGCGGGAAAAGCGACACTAGGATAACAGGGGATGAGTGATACTATAATAATTCTAAGGGGAAGTATTTTAAAAAGTGGTAAAACCGGGAATGGAAATGCATGGTGGCCACGATTAGAGGATGCCGTGTTAGGCAGTGTTTTGGGGAAGGTCTTGTGAGTGTTTCCTAGGCCGGAGGGGGGGGGGGGCTCTCGTGGGATTGTGGTAACGGTTACAGCTTCGGGGGAGGGGTTGGTTATTGGATTTAAGAAACAACTTGTTTGTAACTGACAGTTGGAGAGTCTTCCCATCGGGTTATACTTTATATATATATGTATACGTATCTGTCTATCTATCTATCTATCTATCTATCTATCTGTATATATATATGTATATATATATACATATGTATATGTATATATATACATATATATATAAATAATATATGTATATATATAAATGATATGTATATATATATAAATGTACATATATATATATATATATATATATATATATATATATATACATGTATATATATATATATATATATATATATATATATATATATATATATAGATGTACATATATATGTATATATATATATATATATATATATATATATATATATATATATATATATATATATTATATATATATATTTATTTTATTTATTTTTTTTTTTTTGTGCGTGCGTGCGTGTACGTGTACGTGTACCTGAATGGAAAAAACTGTTAAAGAAGGGGGAGAGAGAGAGAGAGACAGAGACAGAGAGAGAGATTGTGAGTAAATGAACATTGTTACGATCGAATGTTGTCATGTGACTCCAAGAAGAAACTATTGTTTTTGTTCTCGCGATAAGTAAAAGTTGAAGCTCTTGTCATGTTTGGAAATTAAGAACCAACATGATGGGTGTTTTTACGATTGCATTAATTCCGAACTGTCAGATTGCACAACGCTCCGACACCAGCATTCTGGGAGATGAAGCAAGACGAGAAGCAAGTGACTGACCAGGAAGTAGCAGAAGGCATAGAAACGTCGTGTTACAAACAGTTGAGACATTCCGAACGGCGTTATTGCATTCGCCTTCACACCCAGCCGTCTTGACCGGCCGCCGCCAAGCGCCGCCAAGCGCCGTCAAGCGGCTTTTGAGGAGCGAGCCAAGAATTATGTCAAGAGCTGTTAGATTCCTTTCGCTCCTTCGCATCGGCTGGTACTTAGCGAGACCATTGGGCAAATTTATGGCCCGATCGATACTTCGGCCAGTATAGCACCGCCTGCAACTCGGGGAGGGGAGGGGGGGGTGTAATTTGTTTGAAGTACGTTTTATATTTTTTATTTTATTTTATTTTTTAGGAGGGGAGGGGGGCGGTAGTCGTGCGTTGAAGAATACGTGTTATTGTGGATGAGACTTCCTTTTGCTTTGTTTGGCGTTTCTCTCTCTTACTCTCTCTTTCTCTTTTACTCTCTTTTTCTATCTTACTCTCTTTTTCTCTCTTACTCTCTCTCTCTTACTCTCTCTCTTCCTCTCCCTCTTCCTCTCTCTCTCTCTCTCTCTCTCTCTCTTTCTCTCTCTCTCTCTTTCTTCCTCTCTCTCTCTCTATTTCTTCCTCTCTCTTTCTATTTCTTCCTCTCTCTCTCTCTCTTTCTTTCTTTTGTTTCTTTCTCTCTTTCTTTCTTTCTCTCTTTCTCTCTCTCTTTCTTTCTTTCTTTCTCTGCCTTCCATGTGTCAGTTGTTGGATGATTAAAGTTCGAATTCGCAAAGTAGGACGAATAGATGAATATGATTGAATGATAGAGCTGATTATCACAATTGCGGACGAATGTAGTCACGGTAATGTGAAGTTGCATTATGAAGTTGCACGGGGCTTTCTGTCGTTGACGGCCGCGCGTTTCGGTCCGGCTGGTCCCGTTCGCGCCGGAAGTCCGCCATTGCCTTCGTGGCCATTCCGACGTGGCGGTCACGTTCGCAGCGAAAGAGGCGACTCCCGCGCTTGCCCCAGAGCCATTCCCTCCGTGGGTCCGGCTTGCCTCGTCAGCAGAGCCCGGGGGAAGGCGGGGTGATCCGGGTGGGGTGTCGGCCGTCGAGAGGTCTTCGGGCCTCGGCGCGCGGGGGAGGACCGTGGTTACTTCCTCTCCAGAGGACGCTCACGGGGGACGGCCGGGGGGTGGGAGGGGGTGACATAATCCGATCGATGCAGCAAATACTAATATACTGTACATACAGTTGTTTTTACGCTAACACGCACGCATGCACACATGTACTCACTTACTCACTAATACATTCACTCACTTACTCACTCACTCACTCACTCACTCACTCACTCACTCACTCACTCACTCACTCACACACTCACACACACACACACACACACACACACACTCACTCACTCACTCACTCACTCACTCACTCACTCACACACTCACACACACACACACACACACTCACTCACTCACTCACTCACTCACTCACTCAGTCACCTATTCACTCATTCACACACACACACACCCACGAGTTCGCACCGATCCCAATCTTTGTTGCAACGTGATGAAACGTGACGTTGCGGACACGGCCCTTCTCTTGGTTACTTGATCTCGTTTGCTAAGCCTTGGAAATTAGATTCAAGTGGAATTAAGTTTGCCAGGAGTGGCACGGTGTTTCATAGGCCTATTTTTTTCTTCTTCTTTTTCTTGGTCGCAGCTAGGCACGGAATTTACTGGGATATAGTGGCCTCGCTCTCTCTCTTCTTTCTCCTTTTCTTTTTCTCTAATGTCATCACTTTCTCTTCTCTTTTGTTTTGTCTCTCTTTGTTTTCTTCTCCCTCCCCACCCCCATCTCCTCCTCCTCCATCTTCTTCCTCTGCCTCTTCTCCCTGTTCCTTCCTGTTCCTCCCTCCACTCTCTCTCCCCCCTCTCCCTTCCCTTTTCTCCCTCTTCCCCTCCCCCCTCTCCCTCCACCTCCACCTCCACCTTCCTCTTTCCCTTTCCACTCTACCTCTCTCTTTACCTCCCCCTAGCTCTCCACCTCACCTTTCTCTCTCCGTCTCCCTCTCCTCACTCCGTCTCCTCTCTCCCTCTCTCCTCCCTTTCTCTTCCTTATATAACCACAGCAGTACGTTTATTCGTGTCTCGAATCAGGAGTATGTGAGACGAAGAACATTATAACATTAATATTTCAGTTAAAAGCGTTATAATGGGTAACCTTGCTGTGCCTTGGCTTTACTTTGTGAATTCATTTAAGTAGGTGTAGACGCCTTCTTTCAGTAGCGATATGTTATCACTTGGTTGTTGATTTTAAACATCCGTTCTTTGATGTTAACTGCATTGTAAAGGTAAATGTCATAGAAATGACGATATACCTTATGTTTCCCATTAATGGCTCAAGTTCTGGTGACCTGGCGTTGTGTCCTGCGGTTCGTAATTGTGTAAAACGCCATTGGAGTCCAAGCCAGACCGAGAAGGAGAGAGACAGGGTCACCAGGAACCCGGGGCTTCGTCGGAGCGCTTAGAGAGATCATCCCGCACTCAGTCTAGGCACGTACGGGGCCGTGCCAACACATGTGTGGATGTACGGCGCACCTGTAAAGTAAACAATCCTTGGCGTGGGCGAGGAGGAGGTGGGGGAGGAGGGAGGGGCTACGGGACGAGGATCACGTGATTCGCTCGTGATACACGCTAACGGCACAAAGCCCGTTATAATGTAGGCTTCTGTAGAGCATAGAACTTGATCCGTGTTATTAAATGTCCCACTGAAACAGAACAAGGAAAGGAAACAACAGAATGAGATAAGAGCAAGTCAGTGATACGTATACGGCGAAATCTCTCTAGTTCTCGGTACCAGCATGTTGACGTTGATCATTATTCAGACTTATTTATATTGCTGAGGGGGAGTCTTGCTTTGCTTATCGCTGTCTCAACGGGTCAGTTCTATCAATGAACCCTGGCAAGTTTAGTGTTACCTGTCCTTCTAGCACCAAGGACTCGCCCCACCCTTGCCTGGAGGGGGCGTGGCTTGTGTTGCTTGTGTGTTTCGAATATTTCCATCGTGCTCGAGTTTTACATGCTGGAGGAATTACACGTGTGGCGGAGGACTGTAACGTTGTGCCGTCTCTCGGTGATGGACGTTGGTAATGCTTATTTATTTTTTTTTTTTTATCAAGTATCCCATTCGAAAAGATGGAGTGATTCGTTATGAATTGCCAATGCATTTATTGCCTATTTTTATTGTTCATGCATTTCCATTTATAGGAACGGCAGTAATAGTTCGGTGTGCGCGATGAATATGGAAGGTTGTCCTCCGTATTAGGGAATTGTTATTTACGCGGGGCTGAAATGGTGTTTAATTCTTTCGCATCGGCCCGGCGGAAAGCGAGTCGGAAATACCTTAGATAATGAGAAAAGAACGAATCCTTTGCCAAATTGTTTTTTCGTGGAGGCTAACCGGAAGCTTCTTATAAAACTCCTTCAGCAAGAGGATACGTTGCAGATTATGAATTAAGCTTCAGCGTGTCATCTTTATAATGAGCAAAGTTTGTAAGTATGTGTGTGTTCGTATTACTCGTAGAATAGGAAGGCTGCTTGAGAGTGTCTTTGTTATATATATTTGCATCCTGCTGTATATGTCACGGAATTAGAATAACCCAACATAACCACTGTTTAGATTTTTTTTTTAACTTTTAACCTGATTGAGCTATTGTTTAACCTACCATAATTGTTTTAACCCAGTTTTTTTTAAGACCAAATGTATTTTGTTTTTGAACGCAACTTATGGATTGCCTGGATTTTTTTTTCGCTTTCTAATGGGTGTTGAAAATTAAGTGCCTTTCTCTTTCATGTTTCCATTTTTTTACGTAACATCTAACTCTACTGTTACTTGTGTATACTGCATACTTGATGTCTTTCTGTGATTTTCTGGAAAATTTAGCATATCCGTGCCATTTGTCTTCGGATGTCCTGTTTTAGAGTTCCTTACGTGATTTCTGTTTTTTTTCTTCTTCGAGG
>BOPN01000841.1:256132-259113 GCA_017312705.2 Penaeus japonicus | reverse complement strand
ATATATATATATATATATATATATAGACACACTTACACACATACATTTATGTTCATGTGTGTGTGTGTGTGTGTATACAGTGTATAAAGTGGTGCTTTGAAGGTGTCACGGGAGATTTAAAGGTGTCGAGTATCAGGGTGACGGATAACATTAAACCCTTTTTCGATAGGGCGTGATAAGAAAAAGGGAGTTTTCACAGAACCAGGGACTAGGGCGAGATAGTTGCGGCCAGCAGTGTTAAAGTATGAATAGTGTACTTACTTAAATGTGTATGTTGCGTAAATAGTTTTCTTAATTCGACGGGCGTGGCGATTAATATTTTTGGTAAAGTAGCTGTACAAAATTCGTAGGTTTACTTGCGTGATAGTTTAGAAGATGGTTATATTCTCCATTGAAATGTTTTCGTTATGCTAATTAAGCAAAAGAAATAGTTCATAACCTTACAACATATCAATCCGAAACTAAAGCAACGCATATCCTCACAAAACCATGAGTGAGCGTATCGTATTTAATGGACGATCCAATCTGATATCTCGGTGACGCAATTTTGGTACGTGACCCATAGCTTAAGAAACTTCACGAACGGCATGAATGTCAGCCGGTTTCCAAAGTACTAATTGAAAAAAAAATATATATATATATCCTACATATGTTTCCTCTAGTGTTGAAATCGCCGTGTTTGTAACAAGGAAGTGATTGCACGAGTCAGAAGGGGAGGGAGGAAGGCTTATGAGCTGGTTTGCCTGAAGAAGAATGACCAGATCAAGAGCGTGCGTCGCCAGTCGCAACTACTTCGAACAGGTGCAGGAGGGGTCTGGCAAGACTCTACCATGGTAATTTATGCATCGATTCCACATGCATTCGCTACTACTCTTTCGTCCTCATGTTAATACTCTGCCTCTTGGTCTCATTTTCGTCCTTTTTCTCAGCCTCATCTTCATCCTCTTCCTCTGAGCCTCATCTTCGTCATCTTTCTCTCAGCCTTATCTTCATCCTTTTTCTCTCAGCCTCAACTTCATCCTCTTTCTCTCAGCCTTATCTTCATTCTCTTTTATATGCGTGTTCCCAAATCGCCAGTACTTTCGCCATTCCGCTTCCTCTTTCCGCTCCCTGCCTCGTCCTCCTCACTTCCCCTGCCTCGTCCTCCTCACTTCCCCTGCCTCGTCCTCCTCACTTCCCCTGCCTCGTCCTCCTCACTTCCCCTGCCTCGTCCTCCTCGCTTCCCCTGCCTCGTCCTCCTCACTTCCCCTGCCTCGTCCTCCTCACTTCCCCTGCCTCGTCCTCCTCACTTCCCCTGCCTCGTCCTCCTCACTTCCCATGCCTCGTCCTCCTCACTTCCCCTGCCTCGCCTTCCTCACTTCCCCTGCCTCGCCTTCCTCTAAATATTGCCGTCTTTCCCGTATCTGCAACTCGTATCTTATGGTTGAAGGTATATCACGCCGTTCCGCGCCTTGTACTTTACGGGGAAGGGTTTCTTTAAATAGTTTACAGCCAGCTTGGGACACCGACTGCCTGGTAAATTGCTTGGTCCTCTTCGCGCCCCTCTTTATTCTACTCTTTTGCTGCTGCCGATTCTCTCTCTGTCTGTCTTTTCTCTCTCTCTCTCTCTCTCTCTCTCTCTCTCTCTCTCTCTCTCTCTCTCTCTCTCTCTCTCTCTTTGTTCTCTCTCTCTGTTCTCTTTCTGTGTCGATCTCTGTTCTCTTTCTTTTGTCGACCTCAACCTCTATTTCTCTCTGTTTCTCTCCTCTCTCTCTCTCTCTCTCTCTCTCTCTCTCTCTCTCTCTCTCTCTCTCTCTCTCTCTCTCTCTCTCTCTCTTTTACTCGCTCGCTCGCTCGCTCTCATTCTCACACAAACAGCCGTCGGCAGGACCCTCGACTCGATAACTTTGTCCGGTCACGATCGCCTCCGCTCTCGTGCTGCTCTCGAAGGAGGAGGAACTGTGTCGAGAGGCCGCCGAGAGGTTCTCGTTCGCTCCTTGGGTGTTGTTGGTCTGGATTCAACGTAATTATTTCTTTTTATTTTTTTGCGGATTCTTTTGTATTTTTTATAGGGTATAGATTGGTGTATGGATGAATGTATGCATGCATTTGTTTTTTTTTGTTTATGAATGTTAGTGCGGCGTTGTGTACGGATTCTAGTTTGCCTACTCGAGGGCTGTGGTATTTAGTAAGTCTTATGTCACCCAATGCAAAGTCTTTCTGTTCGAGCGGGTCTTATATTTTGCTCGAGTCTTTACGTGCAACTTAGACGCAGCTCAGGTAAGTGAAGATGACCGTGACTGCCACGAAACCTCTTCGCGCAGAACGTGCAGAGCCGTCGAGGCCATTCACGCCGCCTTGTTTTCGGAGCTGCGATACCCTCTTTGGGGAGAGAAGGGGGGTGGGGGTGCCATATCGGAAACTCGGATCGTTGAAGAGAAATGTGTTTGGGTCTCTGGAATCGGCGGTCGAGGGAGAAATACTTAATGGTTATTAGGAGATCGTTGGCAAACATATTGTGTTTGCTAACGCTCTCCCATTCGGAAGGCGTGATTCTCTGGGCTTTGGAGGAAGATTATTCGTGATCACACGCACACACACACACACACACACACACACACACACACACACACACACACACACACACACACACACACACACACACTCTCTCTCTCTCTCTCTCTCTCTCTCTCTCTCTCTCTCTCTCTCTCTCTCTCTCTCTCTCTCTCTCTCTCTCTCTCTTTCGCTCGCTCGTACGCGCACGTGCACGTGTACTTGCTCTTGCATACATATATACATATATAATCAAGCATATCTAATCAAAACGAGGCTTATTCGTTGCAAGGGCAAGAATCGTTAAGCTCGGTTCGTTCCGGTTCGACCCCACCAGGAGTTTTACACATCGAGAGCGTGTGATTCACCCCCCTTCCGCATTGGCACGTTCGAGAGGCGCCTATCTATCAGGGCCCGATACGCCGGCACCACGCTATCTCGAGCGGCCA
>BOPN01000841.1:241132-251132 GCA_017312705.2 Penaeus japonicus | reverse complement strand
TTCCCTCTGCTTACCATTTCTTTACTAATTGTCTCATTCTTTATTTACACGCGCTGGCCTTGGTTGAAGCCATCCGCTGAGCGGTTTTGTACCTGTATTGTTTAAGGAAGCAGAGTATGTCGAGAGCGTTCACTGCGATGGGTCTTGAATAACGAGAGGGCCGTATCAGCCCTGTTGAAGGTTGCGATGGGTAATAAATTTCACTTGAAGATAAATTAAGCCGCACATGAATTTGAATCAAGTGTTAATCTTCGTTTCTTATCAGCAAAAGTCATGCAAGCGGCCGTGTGGGAGCGACTGCATTCCCAGTGTCCGTGGGAATCACGGTAGCTCGTAAGGGAAATTTTGAATAAGTGACCGTGTTTACGTGCCTCCTAAGGTTGAAGGGGGACTTGAATACACAAGGTGGGATCTGTATGAAGACACCGCCACCCCCGGCCGGGGCTGACCACTTGTTTGCGCTGACTTCCGCCTCCAGGATGCTACCACTGCTGAGAGGACTTATTTTTCTCACGCTGATGAAGATAGTGTAGCGTATGCTTCTTGCGCTTTGCATCGTGTAGTGTCTTGTTCGACCCGCCATAGAGTTGCCTTCAAAAGAACGTGTTTATTCGGGACCATTGCTAAATGAGTAAAAAGTGCGGCAGGCAAAGTACGTGTCTCAAGAGTATACAGAGCGTTACCTGACTCAGCGAAGGTAGCTGAAGAGTTAATATGTGGTAATGTACACCAAAGAGGACCGCGTGTACCTTTTCGTTCTTGCTCACAGAGCATGCCATTAATCCCCAGGTCCTGTAGAATGGCCATGCGCCCCCCTCCCTACCCCGCCCCTTCCCCAGGTCTGTGTCGCAACGCCACGCTGTCTTGCATATTGCAATAGGCAGAGACCGGCACCGACTTTGGCAAGTTTAATTTTTCTTCGTTGATGTTATTTTTAAATGGGATTGCTGGATGGAGTGAACCGCATTTAAATAGTATTTGCGGATGCTATTTTCGACTCAACACTTCAAAAATTGGGCTGATCTTTTATTGTCGGAGAATAATTGTTTCAAGACCAAATTAGTATTTCTGAAATAAAATATATGTTTTGAAATTGTTTGTTTAGGTATACATCCATTATGTTCTTCCAGTTTGAAGCGGATGCAACACTATGATAAACTAGCATGTTTGCAGTTGCTTATTTGTACTTCTTTCATTATGGATCTACGTATGAAATATGTTTGACTTTTATGTGCACGCATGTGTCTGTTAGTTTTGGTTCTATACATTTGTCTGCTATTTTTGGGTTTCGGGCGTTCCTTGGGTGAATGTTGTTGTTATTTGTGATTTGTTTAGATAATGCTACCTTGATTAATGAGCATATGCAGTGCGGCGGTGCTTACTTTTAAAATAATGATTATATTTAAGACATAATTCGTAGACCGTAGTACAGGGAACTCATTAGTCATGAATCCAGGCAAATGCTGCTAATCCGAAGTGCATGTAGCCAAGATTTGCATGGGAAGGGGGGGGGGGGTTATGAGGAAATGAGGTGTGGCTGTGTGCGTGGAATGGGATGACGGTTCTCTGTGTCCCTGACATGAATGCTATTGTGCTTTTACCGGGAGTGCTATGATTACGCTTTCTACGTCTCTCTCTCTCTTTCTCTTTCTCTTTCTCTCTCTCTCTCTCTCTCTCTCTCTCTCTCTCTCTCTCTCTCTCTCTCTCTCTCTCTCTCTCTCTCTCTCTCTCTCTCTCTCTCTCTCTCTCTCTCTCTCTCTCTCTCTCTCTCTCTCTCTCTCTCTCTCTCTCTCTCTCTCTCTCTCTCTCTCTCTCTCTCTCTCTCTCTCTCTCTCTCTCTCTCTCTCTCTCTCTCTCTTTCACTTTCTCTCTCTTTCTCGACCCCCACCCCCTTTGCTCTGTCTACTCGGTACGTAGAGACACCTATTTTCCTGCCCCCCATTACCTGTGTTAGGGACCCCCGGTTGGGGGGGGTGGCAGAGAGCATTCTGGAGGGCGCTGGACATTGCCTTCCACACGCAACATACGGGTATAGGCTACATAACATTCTTTGTTTCACGCTATTCCAGTGACAGACATGTTGGTTCATCTGCCAACAATGGCAAGCTGGAAAAAGTCAGAAAAAATCCCACTAGTACTTGGCTAATATTGCCATTGAGTTGCAAATCACGTTTTGTCTTTGTGACAACCGAATCTCCTACCCCCCCCCCCTTTTTCCCCTTTCCCCCTTTTCCTCTTTTCCTCTTTTCCTCCTTCTCCCCCTTTCCCCCCTCACCAGCTCAAGTAAAGAGGAATAGATTCGTATGTGTCGGGAATTCGGTGCTCCTAATTAATCTTGACTAGTGCCTTGGGTAATCAAATTCTTTAGTTCTCATCCTGCGAGGAGAAAATGTTGGTATCTGATTGATTCCTTTGGCAAGCATAACTAATACACGAACGTATGCATTCCATGACCTCGCTCCCATGAATCTTTTATTATATGCTGTCCTACTGGTAGCCGCAACGAGGGTGTTATGTAAGGGTGGGTATGATACGGGCGTGTTATTGCGCGGTAGGGTATAGATCGAGAGTGACTTTGTTTCTTGGGGTGCCGCGGGGGATCGGCGGAATGCAGGCTGTGCGCGCTATTGCTCGCCTTTATCCGGGATCCGTATGCAGTGTTGCCGGGTGCATTGTCAACAGGTAGAGGTGTGGGGAGGGAGAGGGGAAGGGGGGTAGAGGTCAAGCCTGTAGAGGGTAGGTGAACCAATGCGAAATCTCCAAGGGTCATCAGGAAGCGAGTCCTTGTGCTGTCATAGGGGTACCCATTGTTGACCGTTACTCTCCAAGCTTCCCGTACCTGTCCGCTTAGTACCTTGACCGTATCTTGCGTTGGCGGAGATTTCCTCTTCAAACGCGGGAAGGGGGGTGGAGGCGCTATTGTTCCTTGACCGTCACTGCCGTCACAGTCGGCTCGTTTGTCATAGCCGCGTGAATTAGGCTTTTGTGAATAGGATTCTCCATTTCGTGATTTATAACTGTGTCTTTTTAAAGTTTTCACGCTGTCTGTCTTCTCTCACATCTCTTCTCTCTCTCTCTCTCTCTCTCTCTCTCTCTCTCTCTCTCTCTCTCTCTCTCTCTCTCTCTCTCTCTCTCTCTCTCTCCCTCTCTCTCCTCTCTCCTCTCTCCTCTCTCCCCTCTCCCCCCTCCTCCTCTCTCTTCCCCCCTCCTATTCTCCCTCCCTCCCTCCTCCTCTTCTCCCTCTCTCCCCCCCTCCTCTTCTCCCTCTCTCTCCCCTCCTCTTCTCCCTCTCTCCCCCCTCCTCTTCTCCCTCTCACCCCCTCCTCTTCTCTCTTTCTCTCTCCCCCTCCCCTTCTCTCTCTCTCTCTCTCTCCCCTTCTCTCTCTCTCTCTCTCTCTCTCTCTCTCTCTCTCTCTCTCTCTCTCTCTCTCTCTCTCTCTCTCTCCTCTCTCCCACTCTCTCCTCTCACTCTCTCTCTCTCTCTCTCTCTCTCCTCTACTCTCTCTCTCCTCTTCTCTCTCTCTCTCTCCTCTTCTCTCTCTCTCTCTCTCTCTCTCTCTCTCTCTCTCTCTCTCTCTCTCTCTCTCTCTCTCTCTCTCTCTCTCTCTCTCTTCTCTCTCTCTCTCTCTCTCTCTCTCTTCTCTCTCTCTCTCTCTCTCTCTCTCTCTCTCTCTCTCTCTCTCTCTCTCTCTCTCTCTCTCTCTCTCTCTCTCTCTCTCTCTCTCTCTCTCTCTCTCTCTCTCTCTCTCTCTCTCTCTCTCTCTCTCTCTCTCTCCCCCCCTCCCTCCCTCCCTCCCTCCCTCCCTCCCTCCCTCCTCTTCTCTCTCTCTTTCCTCTTCTCTCTCTCTCCTCTTCACTCCCACTCTCTCCTCTACTCTCTCTCTCTCTCTCTTCATCTCTTCACTCCCACTCTCTCCTCTACTCTCTCTCTCTCTCTTCATCTCTTCACTTTCTCTTTTCATTATCCCTCTTTCTCTTTATCACCCTCTTATCCCCCTTCCCCTTTATCCCTACCCGTTTCACCCCCTTCCCTGTACTCCCCTTCCATCTCCCTTTTCATGTGCATGTGCGTGCGTTCGTGTGTTTGTTTCTCCGCCACACCGGGGGCGACACGCAGAGTCATCAGTATGGAATTAGTGTGGGTGTGAGTGAATACATTGACGGTGGTAGTGGCGGGTGTAGGTGAGTAAACGAGTAAGTGATTAGGTCTGTGTGTAAGGGGGGGGGAGTGGACGTCACGAAGTTCCGTTGAGAGAGTGATGGGATTAGAGTGAGTGTATGGAATCGATTGTGAGGGATGGATGATCTTGGGTGTGAGGTTGTCTTGGGTTTTGGGCTCGGCTCCCTGTGGGCAAGAGCAGCGGGTATGGGTTTGGGTGCGGCTGTGGGTGTGGGTGTGAACGGCCTCTTAGCGTAAGGTGGCGTGGGCGTGGATGTGTGTGTGCGAGCGTAGCGGCAGAAGCCGGAAGACACGAGGAGCACGAGCCATTGATCAGCGAGCGTGTGGCTTGGCATAGCAAGGGTGATGGGCACGGTGATTGAAGGCCTGGCCCTCCCTTTAAGGGTTTGGCACTGTCTGACTGTGGTAAGTGTTGCGTGTGGATATTGTACGTGTGGCATGTTGCACGGAGGCTCTCAGTATGGCCCTGTTACTCGGGTCACCGTTCAGGTAATCTTGATGCATTTGACGCGAAATCTTTAGGCATTGTTAGGTGGTGATTGAGATTCGGTAATTGAGGATGGGGCGGATCAATACAGGTTATTGGAGTGGGGCTCTGTGTCATTGTGTGGGGGGAGGGGCAGGACAGGGGGGGGGGGGGGGAAATGAGAGGGGATATATTACACCTCTCGCATTTCATGGCCGACGCGCGAACGGCCTTGCAGTCCAATTTCCAACGTGGGCGAAAGAGTTGTTGTGGAGGTGCATGCATCGGGTTGAGGACCCCCGCCGAGGAGTGATCGCCGCTGTGTTGCAATGTGGCGCGGCAAAGGTTAAAGCGCTGTTGTGAATGCCAGCCAGCACCCGCCCGCCCGCCCGCCGACTGCCCTTCGTCTGGACCGCACTACGGGCCCTTCCTCCTCCTCATCATCATCAGCCCTCCTCCCCCTGCTCTTATTCCTGATTTTCATCTTCATCTTATTCCTCCTCCTCTTCTTCCTCCTCAATCTCCTTTTCGTCGTCGTCGATATCCTTCTGCTCCTCCTTTCCTTCCTCCTCTACCCCCTCCCCTTCCTTTCTCTTTTTATCCTCGTACAGTTTTGTCCTCCCAAGCGGTCAGTGTTCAGTCCGCCCTCTCGTCGGTCCTGCGGGAGCTCATGCCTTCCGCATTGTCCCGTCCGTTAGATGTGGAATGCTAGAAGGATGTATATTCTTTTAATATTTTTTCCACCCTAGCAGTTTCTTTGCTAGTGATGAATAGCTGCGGCGTTGCGGTATAGACCAGTTCTTTCGTATCGGGACCCCCATCTTCTAGCACAGCTGTTATTAGGTTACTGCATTATGCACCGCGCGCCGCCGCGGGGCCGACGTTGCATTTACATTAAGTCGGGAAAATGAGACAATTGGGGCCCAGATATTGCAGCCGAGATTGTCGCTGAGTCAACAGAGTCGTTAGCGGAGTCGTTTTGGGTGCTGGTTGGTCTCGTTAAGATGACATGTCCCTTTATTGGTGTTTACGTGTTTTCGCCTCTGGTTTTGAACTTCCGCCGTGCATGTTGCTGTGCGGCTGTGTTTCTGTTTGGTTTAGATTTCTGATCGGAGAGAGAGAGAAAGATTTATTTACTCTGGGAATATGCTATTATTATATTTCAAATTTAGTAATGCGAATTAGGAAGAACAAGAACTCAGGTTGAAATAGTAATGCTGTGTAATTTGCTCAAGGGTTTCCCAATTGAAAAACCGCAAGGGAAGTCAAAATATGCAGCCTTTCTTGAACCAGGTTTCCCCGCATCTTATTGCCCGGGAAGAAAATTAGCATAATGCCATGGCATTCGTTGAAGAGGACCTACGCAGACCCCCGCGTGTGCTTGGTGCAGGTTCCGACAGATTTCTTTGGGGACAGGTGTAAAACGTGATGCAGCTGATGCCTTTGACGCGCTCGAGTTCAACATCCACAAGCAATTTTCATGTTAATGTCATGCTTGAAGGCGCATCCGGGAAATTTCTTTTTAAAGGTAGATTGCAACTTCGATTTATGATACAGATCGATAGGGTACATCATTTGTTAGATTTCACAGCTGTGAGGTTTCAACAACACGTGATATTTTGATGTTAACCTCAAGGCCATGTGAGCTTTAAGTGCGCTCACCGCCACGGCAATTGCCCGACCTGGTTCGTGATTTACCTAGAACACAGGTTTGGTCTTTGAGGACGCTGTTTTTTAAGGTTCTTTTCGTTTTGTTTGTCTCTCTTTTTGTGGAATTAACCGACTATGTACCAGAGGAATAAACGACCGCAAGTAATATATTTCTTTTTGCGGAACAGGTGTTTTTCCCCAATTATTTTTACAGCGTACACCAGTGCTAATTACTGCAGGTTTGATGACGTCAGACCTCAAATGTATGAGTGTCCTCTGACATATTTCAGCGTGGGGGAGGAGGGAGGGGAGGGGGGCTGAGATGGCAGGTGGCGCTTCTCCGGACGTTACAACTCGGGATTTTGAAGCGATGGCACGCCGGTAGATTTGTAGCTGCGATAACGCCCGTTGAGAATGTTACCCGTGCGTTGTTGCCTCTTATTTATTTATTTGTTTGTTTGTCTATCATTCGGTTGAGTAGAGTTGTCGGTTTGAGTAATGAGATTGACAACTAATATACTATTACTACTATTACTATTACTATTATTAGTACTGTTACTGCGATTGCTATTACTACTACTACTACTGCTACTGCTACTGCTACTACTACTACTACTACTATTACTATTATTATTATTGCCGTTGCTACTAGTGGTACAACAACTGCTATTACTATTACTACTACTAGTATAACTATTACTAATACTATTACTACTCTAACTACTACTACTACTACTACTAATAATAATAATAATAGTAATAATAAAAATGATACAACTACAACTACTCGAAGGTAGAAGACGAGGAGGAGTAGGAAGGTGATAATGGTGCTGGAAAAGAAAGAAGAAAGAAGAGGAACGGAAGAAAAAAAAATAAACAAAAGAATTAATGAGCGAAAACAGGAGGGATCAAAAAAGAATAAAGATGATCACGGCCTCAGTACATCGGCGCTATTGGTTGTTCTACTTGGAGAATTAAGGCATTTTAATCGATGCTGCTTTCCCCCCCTCTACCCCCTCCCCCCATATGTCTCCTCGTCCTCCTTCTCCTCCTCTTCTTCTCCCTCCCCCTCCTCCTCTTCCTCCCCCTCCTCCCCTTCCTCCTCCTCCCCCTCCTCCATTTCCTCCACCTCCTCCTATTCCTCCTCCTCCTCCTCCTCCTTCTCCTCCTCCTCCTCCTTCTCCTTCCCCTCTTCCATCTCCTCCTCCTATTCCTCCTCTCCCCTCCTTCTCCTTCTCCACCCCCTTCTCCTTCTCCTCCCCCTCCTCCTCTTCCTCCCCCTCCTCCCCTTCCTCCTCCTCCCCCTCCTCCATTTCCTCCACCTCCTCCTATTCCTCCTCCTCCTCCTTCTCCTCCTCCTTCTCCTTCCCCTCTTCCATCTCCTCCTCCTATTCCTCCTCCATCTCCTCCTCCTCTTCCTCCTCTCCCCTCCTTCTCCTTCTCCTCCCCCTTCTCCTTCTCCTCCCCCTTCTCCTTCTCCTCCCCCTTCTCCTTCTCCTCCCCCTTCTCCTTCTCTTCCTCCTTCTCCTCCCCCCACCCCCCACCCCCAAGACACGCTAACAAGTCTAGTTTGACATATTGTTTTATCGCGTGGCGGTGACCGTCAAAGAGACAGGATTAATGACATGATGAAATGAAGAAAATTTAAGGCCGGAACACCATGGCACCCTTAAGCGTCGTTGTGTAATGTTCATATTGCAGTAGCAATATGAACATTTTTCTTTTTTTCGTCTTTTTCTTCATATTTTTCTTCGTACTCATATTTTTTTCGTCTACTTATTTTCTTTCTTTCCTCTTCCTTTCCTTTCTTTTTTCTTATGTTTTCTTCATGTTCTACATTTTTTTTATTGTTATTATTATTATTATTATTATTATTGTTATTATTATTTTTTTTTTTCTCTTTTTTTTCGTGTCACGTGAAGGAAGAAGGCGCGCTGCATTGTGTATGGGGAGCGGTTTTCGTTGGCTATCACCCTCCATCCCAGGTCCTTTGAGGGTTGATGGGTAAATTATGAATGGAAGATGGAATGGCTGTGAGAGAAGGGGGCGTTAAGAGGGAGGGAAGCGGAGGGTAAGTGGGAGGGAAGAGGGTTTAAGAGGGAGGGAAGTGGAGGGTGAGAGGGAGGGAAGAGGGTTTAAGAGGGAGGGAAGTGAAGGGTAAGTGGGAGGGAAGAGGGTTTAAGAGGGAGGGAAGTGGAGGGTAAGAGGGTTTAAGAGGGAGGGTAGAAGGTTTAAGAGGGAGGGAAGTGGAGGGTAAGTGGGAGGGAAGAGGGAGAGAAGTGGAGGGTAAGAGGGAGGGAAGAGGGTTTGAGAAGGAGGGAAGTGGAGGGTAGAGGGTTTAAGAGGGAGGGTAGAAGGTTTAAGAGGGAGGGAAGTGAAGGGTAAGTGGGAGGGAAGAGGGAGAGAAGTGGAGGGTAAGAGGGAGGGAAGAGGGTTTAAGAAGGAGGGAAATGGAGGGTAGAGGGTTTAAGAGGGAGGGAAGTGGAGGGTGAGAGGGAGGGAAGAGTGTTTCAGAGGGAGGGAAAGGGGGGATTGAGGTAGAAGTGGGTGGAACAGAGGGAATAAAAAAGTATTGGAAGGGAATAGATGGGGAGAGATGAAAGGAGAGATAAAGAGAGGAAAAGAGAAAAGAAGAGAAGAAAGGAGAAAAGGGGAGAGAAAAGGGAAAAGGAAGTGAGAAAGAGAGGAAAGGAAAAAAGAAAGAGAGAAAGAGAGGAAAGAAGAAAGGAAGAGAGAGAGAACGAGGAAAAGAAAGGAAGAGAGTGAGAAAGAGAGTAAAAGAAGAGAGGAAGAGAGAGAGAGAGAGAGAGAATAATGAACTTCGTAATAAAAAACTTGTATGGTAAATACGTATTGCGTAATCGTGTTTTCCTCTTGGAGCAAGGGTTCTCCCTTATTATTGCCACGGTTAGGTTACCCGCTTCTTGACAGCGAGCTCTATATTGAAATACCATTAACTGCTCTACCAGTTCTTATCAAGCGAGAACTAGCGTAGTCAGGACAAGGATTGCAACACCAGATTGCAAGCCTAGTTCTATATCTGATGTGCTGATTTGTGCTTGATCCGCTGCCCTCAGCATTCCAAGCGGGTTATCTCGTTTAAATGTTTAGTTGAAGGAAAATCATCATTCCGTATTTTTTATTCTATATTGAAAAGAATCATTTTGACAACGGTTTGTTTTGGTTTGGATGTAAATATGCGGTTGTTGACCTTATGGAGTATTTTTTTTTATCGTAGCTGTTCTAAATTTAGTTGAATGTGCAAAAAAAAAATGTTTAAAAGCTAGTTGCTCGGTCAGGAACTGCAGCAAATGTAAGTTTTGTAAAGTTGTTGCCCTTCTAGCGAAAATTAACGTTAGACTCCGGTGACGTAAGGGGGATCCCCCAGAAAGTGAATGCTTGTAGCCTTGCAGCTGTGAGGACCGTTAGTGTGGGGGGAAAACAGAGGCAGATATGGAGTCTCCGTAAATGTTCGGGTCAACAAATGTTTCGGCTGCTTGTAGTTGGAGTGTTGTCGTTGTCGGTATCACTATTGTTTATGTTATCTTTGTTGTAGTTGTTTCTTATTGCTGCCACTTTTTATGGCTCCATTACTTTTATTTGTTTTCTGTTTAACTTTTTTTTTCTTTACTTTGTTCGTGTATTTCTCGTATTTCTTTTTCTCTTTGTTGTCAGTTCATCAACTGCTGCACTAAATTCCAGTT
>BOPN01000841.1:228632-236132 GCA_017312705.2 Penaeus japonicus | reverse complement strand
TCAGGTAGGGCGGCACTTTGGTGTCTTGCCGCGAGAGGTGTTTTTGAGAGGAGGAGGAGGAGGAGGAGGAGGGCGAGTCGCGAAAGGTGTTGCACGGGTAGGAGAGGTGTTGTAGGGGCATGGTAGGATGGGGCTAATTTGCCATTTCTCGTATCTTGTCTCTATTTTTTGATGTCACAGTTTTGTATATATATAACATTTGTCATGAATAATGTCATTTAAGTAATTCAGTTGACTTGTGTTGTGAACAATGCAGAATAGCCACTGTTGTGAATACCTTTATTCTCATTGTTATTGCTATCAATTGTTAAAATGCCAAATACTTGCTGTGTCATGGGCTTTTTTTTTCTTTTGTCATGGTGTTGTATTGCAGTCTTCAATTTGTATTATTATTCCCAAATGATGTTGAGACAAAATCTAATAAGTTTCTTTTACTTTCAGATGGAAATCGTCTGAGGATATCTTTATGTCGGGCTCTGGAAGCACGATATTGAGTCAACCAATAGATGAAGAGGATGGAGAGCCAGTATGTTACACTAAATCTGGCAGCTCCCATCGCTTGGTGACCTCTGTGTCTGCATATCCCCTGTCCAACACCAACACCAACACCGTTTCCACTGGCATGAGCAATGCAACATCTGCTGCTGCTTCTACCTCCACCATATCTTCCACATCTTCTTCCTCATCAGCCTCCACAAATGCCTTCTCCCATATGAATTCTCTGCAGTCCCCCCCCTCATCCAGTGTGACTCCTTCGGGTTGCCATGCCAATGCCAATGCCAATGCCAACCTCACTTACGCTGTCAGTAACAGCTCAGAGATGCCAGTGACCAACATCATTAGCACTTCCACACCAATTGGAGATGTAAACAATGCCCAGTGTAACTCCATTGGTGGCATAACTCCCCTTGACCTGTCCACCATCCCCCCAATAACACACGTCACACTGCCCACACCCACTGAAAATGGAGAGGGTAGATTCAGGTAATTTGTATTAGCTCTTCTGTCTTGTCTTGAGTTATGGTTCTCTAGAAAAGTCAGTAGGTTAAGAAGCCGTATGGAGAAAAATGTAAGATACAAATTTCATCTGAGAAGTTAATCAGAAATTTAAGTATTGGATAAGTCTAGATTTCATTAAATGGATGTTAGGTACTCGGGATCTTACAAATAACTAATTAGAGATTTTTGAAACATGTAAATGTAAATGATGAAGTAATTTAGTGAAATTTTGGCAGTTTGCAGAGTCCCATTAATTGTCTATGTGGATACTAATCCATTCTTAGTAAGATTGGAATTATTGTATTTGTTGTTTCTATTGAAAAACTGTATGCAAATTTTATGTAGATGATCTATGGCTGGTGTTTTTGTGTGTGTGTGTGTGTGTGTGTCTGTATGCATATTATATGAATATATGTAATTATATGTGTATATGCACATATATTTATGTATGCTCATAAAAAACACATAAAAGCGCGTGCACACACACACAGAGACACGCACATGCACACACACACACACACACACACACACACACACACACACACACACACACACACACACACACACACACACACACACACACACACACACACACACATATACATAAACACATACACATATGATGAATAAAGATTTACTTTTGTGTAAATGTATACAAATAAGTTATATTGTATGTAGTTATTTTATTTCCAGCCATAGTCCTACACCAAGCCCAAAGCCAAGTCCCACTCTCTTGCCGCGGCAACCTTCCTGTGATAGCAGTGATGACAGAACAAACAGAAATGAGAACTCAGGATATATATCTAGAGAGGGTAGTATGGAGCGGTCATATGCTGATTCTTCGATCGACCACCAGCCCATGGACAAGACAGTTCAGGTAAGTAAGAGATTTCTCCTTCTTCTTTTTTTTCTGTTTTCTTCTTCTTCTCATTCTTCTTCTTCTTCATCTCTTTCATTTTCTTCTCATTCTTTTTCTTTTTCTTCTTCTCTTTCTTCTTCTCTTTCTCCTCTTCCTCTTCCTCCTACTCTTCCTCCTTCTCCTCCTATTTTGTGTAATTCCATCAGGTTTTCATGATGCCACTCAACAAGTTGTTTTCATAGATTTTGATAGCTATTTTATGATATAATCCAATTAGTGAAACAACTTTAAATTCTATTTGTGATATAATCCAATTAGTGAAATAACTGCATTCATGATAGAATCATGGATCAAGATTGATTAAGCAATATCAAGTAGCAATAGGGCAATCATGTGTTTCAGAATGTTAAAAAATCATAATGTATAACAATGTCTCTATACTGTTCCTACGAGAATGGAAATTTTTAAAGCACGCTAAGTATCTAATCAGTTGGTGATTGATGCTTAAAAATCATTATCTTGCAATAGTGCACAACTCTTCGCTCAGAAATTATCATTGATAGCCAGTATGATGTCTTTTTGTGTCTTGATATTTTTGTAAGAGATATGTCAATAATTCTGCTAATTAGCATGAATTGATAAGCTGTAATATTAAATTAATAATTGTTGATTATTATTTCTGCAACTAGGGATAGATGGACCATATATCCTTTCACATTGCTTATGTTCATGAGCTGACATCCCCTCCAGCATGACTCGGTGAGCCGATCATCAGAGTCTAGTCGGTCTGTGGAGGCACCTCGGACCCCAGAGATTAGCCACAGTATTAACGGCCTCGCAGTCAAGGAAAGAAAAGAATCCCGAGACTCAAAATCCAGTGATAAGAAGAGCAATAAGGCATGGTACAAGATGCTGAATCCAACTTACAAAAGCAGATCAGAGGACTTGAAGAGATTATTCAAGGACCTGCCATCAGATGAACGACTTATTGTGGGTTTGTATCTTAGTGCGCCTTTGGTTTCTCTTATCTTAACCCTTTTGGCAGGCAGTTAGTGTCCACCTATCTACCCCTAAAGGCAGCAAAAAATGGTAATTTTGAAATCTTCTTATATGTATTTTTCTGTATTTGTGTATGTACATGTGCCTGAGTGTGTGTGTATGTGCTTACATATAAAGAGTAGAAAAGGTATTTAGTGACAAACATTATATCTTACAAATTCATACTACTTGGGGATGTATTAGACAGAGGCCTTAATTTTATCTTCTTTGTGCAGTTTGTGCATAATCTGTCCATAGTTCTTGTTAATTGTTATTTTAGCTCAAAATTCTTATTTTAACCATATTTACTAGCTTGGTATTTTCAATATACATTAAGGTTTTAAAATTTAGAGTGGGGGATAGAATGTCATCTTGCTGCAGTTTATGTTTCATAGCAATCCCTGCAATAAATGTTTTGCTACTTTGCCCATGAGAAGTCCAAGTATTTCAAAAGTGACACTGTAGAAAAGAAGAACAATGTGTCTATACAGATGCAAGTGCAATGAGATATACATACGTAACTATGTGAAATATGTATTTAGAGGGAGAGATCATTAACCTACAAAGTTTGCTTAGCACTCCTTATCCACATGCATAATTAAATCAGAATATTCAACTTCAACTAAGGGCAAATTTGGTCTTTACTGTCTGAGAAGATTGACTTTACACACCAGAAAATACATCTCCTAGTGGAATGTCAAATAGTTATGAAACAATGGAACAGCAAATTCGAAAAGGTTATGCTTGCATGTGTGTGATAAGAGTGAATGACAACAAATAAAGATATGTAAATAGAATGAAATAATTAAACATGCATTAATCTCAGTATATATAGCAATAAAGCATACAATTATATGTATGTATAAAAGACAAAGATATAAAGAAGATAATGTCTAATGTAGTTCAGCAAGGAGGGGCTCCTAGGGAAAGGGGACAGGGAATGTGTGTGTGTAATAGTCCCTGATTAAGAATGGAGAGTTAGGGGTCCAAGGGAAAGGAGCAGGGAATGAGATTTTGGATGTAGTAGTTTTTTATGGCTTAAAAGGGTTATAAAGGGATAAATGGGTGGGAGGAGAAATCACTAAGCCACATAGGAGAATGCTCAGTGAAATTGCATGAGGTTTGTAGGGACATATCAGAATGGGAAGATATCCCTCTGTGACCTAGAAGCTGGAGGAAAGGTGCTAGACTATCAGATTTACTAGTTTGCTCTAAAACACAGACAGAAAAACAGGCCACAAGTTTTCAAAGGCTGGTGCTCAATCGAGGCAACTCAGCTTGTAGGTGTAATTTAACCGCTAAAGGATGTGCATACTTGATTTACTCATGCTCAGGTAAAGATATCAGATAATGATTTAATTGTTTTATACTCTTATAATATAGATTTGATATGATATGGAAATCCAAATAATATTTTTTTGTGCAATTTGAAATAGAGTAGATGTAAGTTGATTGTTTAGTACATTTCTGCATCAGATCATAAGATAACATTCTTTTAAGGCTAACAATATGCTCAGTCTAAGTGGCTCAGACTGTTGATAATGGTAAAGAAAAAATTTCCAAAGGTTACAGAGAGCCATGAGCAACCACAAAAGTGTGAACCTGACATTTTCACTCACCTCACTGTGGTCAATAGACACACTGAGTCAGGCCTCGGATACTGAGCAAGGGTGGTTGGCAAAAAGCAAAGGATGCCAGATAGAGCCTGAATACCCTTACTTACTTTCATCTAACTTATTCCTCACCCACAACACTCCCAAATTTAATATTGCATGACATTATTTGAGCTGCTGTGGAATGATTAACACTAATGATTTTAACATTTACAAACATGAATCCAAAAGCTTGGTCTGATTATATATGTAAGAAAATGATAGATAATAAAGAAGTGCACTGCAGGCAAACTTTCAAGATTTACAATGGGATAAAGGTGATTATAAACTCTACCTAATAAATAAATATGTATTCAAGTCTGGCATATGGCATTAGATTCATCAAAAGGGAAGGGAGGGAGGGAGAGAAAGAAAAAGAAAAAGTTACACTAGAATGAAAGTCTTTTTATTCTATATATTCTCAATTCAATTTCAAAGGTGTCATCTCAAGCTCCTGTCAAAAGAAGGCCTTTTTTTCTTGAATATATTCCATTCATGGTCCCATAGTGTAAATGGATATGTTATTAACACAAGGAGGAAGTTGGGCATAGGCAAGATTACAGTCAGCTGAATTGATTCATGATATAAAGGTTATTATAAAGCATGAAACAAAGTGGCAGAATTAGCTAACACCTATTTGTTCATGAAGAGCAATTAGGTTAAGAATGGCTGTGGAAACTGGATATCTGTTTCATTAATAAGGCTTACAACTATTAGACCTTCCTGGGTATGTGGCATTCCAATGGGGTTTATTTCAAAGTGTGCATGTGATGTGTGCCTTTCTCACTCTTTCATTCAATTGTGATACTAGAATCATTTTTTGTTTTTTATCATATTGTGAGTTTTATATCAGCCATTTGATAGGCTTTGTCAGTTTTATATTAGACTGATATTGTAGTATGAAGTTAAAATCAGCTCATTATGTTCTTTACACTTGTGACCAAAGTGTTAGTTTTACTATAATTGCAGTTATTTTTTCATATTTGTTTACTTTCTTAAACAAGTGTAAAAAGACAAGAAAAAAAAAAAAAGTGATGGGGAAAAGGAAGATGAACTCCTTATAGCTGTAAGTGACACAGCTCAAAGCACTGGCACAAGGGCGTATTGCAGCCACTGCACAAGGCCTGGGTCACCTTTTTTCCATTTTGTCTGTACATTCTACACCACCAGTACTTTCGACCAGGGGTTAGCATCTGTTTGTGTATTGTTGCTCAATGAAGCTCAGGCTCTATAAAGATATTGGCTTGATCACCATGGAGTGTAGCTCTCTTGATGATCATTGGAGAGGACGGTACCATCTATTTTTGTAATTTTAACCCATTGTGGACAGGTGTCATGACATACATGACGCAGGAACTTTGGTGTGAGGACAGGCTTCATGACATTCATGATGTCGGGGGAATTTGGATCACCATGTTATTTTATTGTGCCATGAGTAATGAGTGAATGATGATGACAATAACAGTCATTATTCCTATAATTGCTGTAATATTAACCCTTTCCCGACGGGTGCACTTTCTACGCGAAGTCCCATATGCCGGGCGATTGCAATATTGCATTGAAATCGTCACTATCGCATGACGCCCCGGCACGGGAGTTTTTGGCTGTGGCACACGGGTGTGACGCACCGTCGTCATTGGGTTAAGCAGAATGGGTTTCACCTAACATCCAAAACCTAGATGGCACCACTATCTTCAAGCACCAGCAAGAGAGAGAGCCTGGAATGGCATCCATCCATCTCTAGCAAGCACTTTCTTTATAAAGCAATGGCACAGTTGCTGACCTCTTGCCCTAGAGTACTGCCAATGAAGGATGTGTGGGCAGAACAAGAAGAGGATGGTGGCTCAAACCATGCTCAATGTCTACAATGAGCCCCTGTGCCATTAGGGATGCCTTTTACTGTGGCACTTACAGTCATAAGCCCAGGTTTCCTTTCTCTTTCCTGCATTTTCACATTATCCTCATTGTGGATGGTTATATGTTTCGTATTCATTCATGACAATACATGCCTCACTCTGAAATAAAACCCATCCTGGAGACGGCAAGCAAATCAATCTCCCTGTCCCCAGTGGGTTAAACTAAACCTAGTCAGTGAATAATAGGGTAATTATAGTGATGATAATGATAATCACTATCATCAATCACCAGATAGAAATGATACCCATAGCACACCAGTCTCCCCTACTGTCTTAACCCATTGCGAACGGGGATAGATTCGCTTGCCCAGTCTCCAGGATCGGTTTTATTTTAGAGAGAGGCAGCTTGAAGCAACATAATTTCAATCTTCCCACTCTCTTTCAATCACTCATTGAAAAACTAGAGCCGTTTTTTTGTTTTATTGAGTTTAGAGACTTATATGTGCCATATGACAGGCTCTATCAATGCTGCAGTTGACTAAAATTGTAGAATATGATCCATATTAGCTCATTATTTTTTTTATACTCAGTGTGATAGAAGTATTGCTGTTTTATGGGAGGACAGAAAGCAACTTTATTTTTTCATATTATTATGCTGTCGTGAACGAATAAGAAACATATAACCACCTACAATGAAGATAACATGAAGAGGTAGGGAAGAGGTAGGAAACCTGTGTTTATGACTGTGAGTGCCACAATGAAAGGCATCCATATTGGCACAGAAGCACATTTTAGACACTGGGTATGGATTGAGTCACCTTCCTCTTTTCGTTCTGCCTGCACATCCTTCATCAGTGGTACTTTAGAGCAAAAGGTCATCAACTTGCTGTGTGCGATTGCTCTATAAAGATAGTGCTAGCTAGAGACTGTGGATGGGTGCCATTCAAGGCTCTCACTCCTACTAGGAGAAAGTAGTGCCATCTAGGTTTTGGATGTTAAGTTAGCTTAATATTATGGTAATTACAGTAATCATGACTGCAATTGTCATCATCACTCACTCCTTTCTCATAGCACAACAAAATAGCACAGTGATCCA
>BOPN01000841.1:216132-221132 GCA_017312705.2 Penaeus japonicus | reverse complement strand
GGGGATAGGGGAGAGAAGGGGAAGGGAAGGGGGGAAACACTGTGGTTTTCGTGCTATATCTCCCGTTGCGAGATGCGTCGAATGGCGTAGCGTGATCGGAGGGGAAAGGTCATCTCATCCGTGCTATAGGAATCGCTGTTAACTCAACCCCGCGGCTGTAAAAACGACTTTTAACTTGGGGGGGGAATTACCCATTAGGAAATTCCTCATTAGGCAGGGAGATCGTATGAGTCCCTAGGCTGTTCTGGTCTTTTTGTCGGATTAGTATTTGCGCAGTTAGGTTAATGTTCTGGATAGGCTGAACGATTCTCATTAGCGGTTGAAGGTGGAATGGGAAACCGTGTTTCACGCTTGCTTTTTTGTACATATCTTTCTCTTTTTTTCTGAAATGTTTTATTCGATCTCTATCTCGCTTTTACTCTCTCCTTACTCTTTGCTTGATTTTTTTTTCTCTCTTTCTCTCTTCTTCTTCTTCTTCCCTTCCTTCCCTCTCGTATCCTCTCCTCGCCTTCTCTCTCCTTCCATCTCCCCTCTCTCTTCTTCCTTCTCTCCCTCCCCTCTCCTCTATCCCCTCTCCCCTCTCCCTCCCCATTCCCTCCTCACTTCCTCCCCACTCCCTCCCCATTCCCTCCTCCCTCCCTCCTCTCATCCTCCCCACCCCCTCCCTCCCTCTCTCCCTCCCCGCTCCCTCCTCTCTGTCTCTTCTCATTATCATTCTTGCTTCCTTTCTCCCTCCTACTTTGTTTCTTTGTTGGATGATTGTGTGATGCTTGTGTCAGTGCCAATGAAAGTGACTGTGGGGAAGATTAGTTGGCGGGGATGGTGTGCGTTGGTCAGTGGGGGGGGGGGGGGGAGAAGCAGGTTAGACTCAGAAGCTGAGAGGGGGGAGATATGAACAAGAGGGAGGGGGAGGGAGGGCTTGTCGGCAGTTTGGTAGTTCTGTTTCGCTGCTTCTACTGTGCCATCGCGAGATAGATATACTGAAATATGTCCATCCTGGGGCCGAGGCTGCAAGAGTGCCCACCCCCCTTTCTCTCTCCTCTTCTCTTCTCTTCTCTTCTCTTCTCTTCTTCTCTTCTCTTCTCTTCTCTTCTCTTCTCTTCTCTTCTCTTCTCTTCTCTTCTCTTCTCTTCTCTTCTCTTCTCTTCTCTTCTCTTCTCTTCTCTTCTCTTCTCTTCTCTTCTCTTCTCTTCTCTTCTCTTCTCTTCTCTTCTCTTCTCTTCTCTTCTCTTCTCTTCTCTTCTCTTCTCTTCTCTTCTCTTCTCTTCTCTTCTCTTCTCTTCTCTTCTCTTCTCTTCTCTTCTCTTCTCTTCTCTTCTCTTCTCTTCTCTTCTCTTCTCTTCTCTTCTCTTCTCTTCTCTTCTCTTCTCTTCTCTTCTCTTCTCTTCTCTTCTCTTCTCTTCTCTTCTCTTCTCTTCTCTTCTCTTCTCTTCTCTTCTCTTCTCTTCTCTTCTCTTCTCTTCTCTTCTCTTCTCTTCTCTTCTCTTCTCTTCTCTTCTCTTCTCTTCTCTTCTCTTCTCTTCTCTTCTCTTCTCTTCTCTTCTCTTCTCTCTTCTCTTCTCTCTCTCTCCTCTCTCTCTCTCTCTTCTCTCTCTCTCTCTTCCCTCTCTCTCTCTATTCCCTCTCTCTCTCTCTCTCTCTCTCTCTCCTCTCTCTCTATTCCCTCTCACTCTCTCTCTCTCCTCTCTCTCTCCTCTTTCTCTATTCCCTCTCTCTCTCTCTCCTCTCTCTCTCTCTCCTCTTTCTCTATTCCCTCTCTCTCTCTCTCCTCTCTCTCTATATATATATACATATATATATGTATGTATGTATTGAATGGTTCTCTTGCTTTCTTTTCTTCAGGATTCTTTATGGATTACACTACATGCCGTGAATCAACAAAGTTGAAATTGATACGGCACAAAGTTCTCATATTATCCTTGCAGCTGAAACTACGCGTGTTAAAATCTAGAACCGGGTGGTAGCGCATTTTCTCATTTGTTTCTCCCGGGTATGTTTTATTTCCCCCATTCAAATCATGCATTTCGACCCATCTTTTCATTTCTTTGTTGTCCCATCGTGTTTTTTTTTTTTAATCAACGCAACCACATCTATATTTCTATTTCTCCATTTCTCTATTTCTCTTAAGCCAATCCGCACAAACAAGTGAGCGTTCCCTCCCCAGATCTTTACACGCGGAGCCTTTCCACGACGAGCCTAGTAAATCCCGCGTTACTAGGGGAAGGTAAACAAACACCCGGTGACGTCAGAGCCATCGAAAATGTACTCGCCAAAGTCCTTAAATCTGTTCTTCAGGAAACCGTACACACACCGTGATTGGTTCTTCTCGCTAATGCGTGTGTTTATAGATGAGTGGGAAGGGCTCATTTGTGCGGTTGTTTTGTGTTGTGGGGGGAGGGGGCGGTTGTATATGTTGCTGATGGCAAGTTTCCGGTTTTGTGCGTTCGCAAGAATGCATGTAGGCACCCGCATGCATACACGTAACGCTCGTGGCCTAAATTCAGTACTGTCTTCCTGTGCTTGTTTGTCAGTAAAATCATTCCTCTAGTAGTCATCTTTTCATATCTTCTAATTGAGAAATTACCCCTCATTAAAAACATCGAAACGAGGATCCATAGCGTCTAATGATAAGTGGCGTGAGTGGCGCGCGTTCGTGTGCGCGTGAGTTCGTGCATGTGTTTGTGTGAGGTGGTGCTAACCCCAGTGAGTACATGTGCACCCGCTCCTGGGCTCGCTCGACCGATGTGTCAGTTTGTGTGCGCGACACCACGTGGAGAGGAGCTCTCGTCGCGCGCTCCCCCGCCTCGCTCATCACAGCACAGCCTTTTCCGTGGGATCGCTACGTAGGCTATTCTTGTTATGTGCTGTACGCGGGGCTTTTGTTTTTTTTTACCCTGGAACACTATAGCCGCGAAAGGCTTTCTGAGAAATGTGATTAGAATTAGTGTTCAATCTGTAACATGCAGTGACTTGGAAATAGCCGTTTGCCAAAAGGATAAGTGCCCTGTTTAGATCGGGAATGCGAAATTAAGTGCTGGTGTATTATCTCTTTCATAATGGAAACTATGAAACACAACAAACGTTCACGGTGACCCTAGCGTGCCTGTATCTCGAGAAAAGAAATGACAGCAATAAGAGACAGGAAAGATATGTTTCTGGACTGCAGGCTTTCGCTCAAAGGGGAGAGAAAGAGGAGAGGCAACAGCATAAGCCTAAACTGGCGGGAACATGTCAAGAGGATATATTAGTCCTCGGCATTTCAGGATTAGTTGTGTTCTTGGAATTTCAAGTCTTGTTTGTGTGAGTGTGAGCGAGTGAGTGTGAGTGTGTTTATGTGGAGACAACGTGTAGAGATTGCGATACAGACAGGCAGGAAGGCACACTCGAACTAACTCGCTTAGAGGGCTTACTAGGGGGACGCATACGCACACACAAAGCACAAAGGACGCGCGCGCATGCAAAGGGGATGCACGTACATACACAGGCACAGGGGACGCACATACATGCACAGCCTCAGGGAGCATACACGTGTACAGGTGAGACACGCACACACAACACACACGCACACACACACACACACACACACACACACACACACACACACACACACACACACACACACACACACACACACACACACACACACACACACACTCACTCACTCACTCACTTCTACACAGACAGACGCAAACGAGAAAGAGAGTGAGCCTTCCAGTACAATGTTACCTTAGGAATACGCTCGGTGGTTGTGTGTTCTTTCCTCGGCGGAGATGCGGGAAACGTTTACGTTAAATTTGTTTGAACTTTTTTGATAAAATGTTGCCGTGTAATTCAACCCGTGTAAATGATATGTAAATTGTATTGATATAGTTATTATCGTTATTATTACTATCACGGTTATTAGCATTGTTATTATTATTATTATTATTATTATTATTATTATAATTGTTGTTGTTGATAATATTATTATTATTAATTCAGAGAAACAATGCCGTTTGCTTCGTTAATGTTTTGTTGAGGACTGACAGTGCGGCGAGTGTTGCTCCTTCATTATGAGAAGGAAAAGAAACTGGTTTATCGTCATCCGGTCTGAATTATTTATCAATAAGTAATGCGTATTTGAAACTGTGTGTGTGTGTGTGTGTGTGTGTGGTTGCAGTAATGATACACACAATCACTCACTAACTCTGTATGTGTATGTATGTCTACGTGCCTGCATGTATACTCGAGTAAAAGAAAATGTCTTGAGAGGCATTCTTATAATGAACGAAATACTTGTGAGTCCATGTGTAGTGAAGTCATCCATCCTAAAACTTATTGTACAACCAGTCAGTGTCATACACCTTCGTACGATGAGCTCAGTGCGAAAAGATAGAGAAATGGATAGATAGATAGATAGATAGATAAATATATATTTGTATATATGTATGTATGTATCTCTCTCTTTTTTCCTTAACTCTTGTCCCGACCTTCACGATAACCTTTGCTGGCGCCCTTAAGGTCGCGCTGCAAGTAACGAAGGCCACAAGGGAATAATTATTATCCTGTCTCGCTGTTTGTTTCTTTCGCAAGCATCCCCTAAAGCAGCCACCTCTGGCCTTTGAAGTCACGGCGTTTTGTCGACACGGACCTGGGGCTTATCCCCCCTCCCCTCCTCCTCTCCTCCCTCCCCTAGCACACATAGCACTCGACTTGTCACGTTCTGCGTCGCGCTGTCGTTTGTCATTTTGGAAAAATAAAGCTCTTGTGGTATGTGGTCGTTCCTTGTGATTCACCTCAAAGGAACAGCGTGTTGCGTGTCGCCCCCCTTAGTGAGAGGATATTAAAAAAAATCCCTGGCATCGGGGTGTGTGGGTGCAGTTGTACAGCCTCTCTCCTCCTCGGGGTCATTGGGACGCAGCAGGAGGCGGCCGGGATGCGGTGTCCGTGTTTTCTTGTACATTGGACGAGAAGGGGGGGGGGGGGGGGTGAAACCACACGCGAGGGTTTTCCAGGTTGTA
>BOPN01000841.1:191132-208632 GCA_017312705.2 Penaeus japonicus | reverse complement strand
GGGACGAGTGACGCGAGGACGAGACCCAAGATTGACAAGCGTCGAACCGGGCAGAGGTTTACCTCAAGCCGCGTAGGTAGGGTTTTGATAAGAGACCGACGGTGGAGGGGGGGGGGGGGTGAGTGAGTGACACATGTCTGGAATGGGATCAGTTGGGACCGGATATCCGGGGAAGTCGTCTCTCCTCTTGCTTGATATTTGTGGACTGACCTTTTCATGGTGGCATTCGACGTCAGTCTTTTCTTGTCGTTTTTTGATACGGGTAGTGTTTTTTCCCCGTTTTGCGTTTTGGATTTTCTTTTTGTTGCCCCTGCTAGCACTACTATTGTTTTGTTATTATTTTTTTGTTATTGTTTTGCTATTATTGTTTGTTGTCATTGGTATTATTATTATTACTATTACTGTTACTGTTGTCATTATTATTATTGTTGTTATGATTATTATTATTATCATCATTATTATTATTATCATCATTATTATTATTATTTGAATATTATTATTATTTGATTATTATTTTTTTGTTATTATAATTACTCTTGGTTTTATCAATCTTATTATTATTTCTTTTTTTGTTCTTGTTATAATTACTCTTGGTTTTATCAATATTATTATTATTGCTATCGTTATTATTAACATCATTGTTATTATTATTATTAACATTTTCGCTATTAACATTATTAATATGATGATTGTTATTATTATTATTGTCATTATTAGCATTGTTAATACTCATTTATTTTGTCATTGTTTTTTCTTTTATTTTGTCATTGTTTTTTTCTATTATTTTTATTGTTATTGATAATGTTATTACCAATATTTCTGTCACTGTGATTATTACTACTAATACTACGCAGTACAATTATCATCGTTGTCACTGGTGTAGTTCTTTTATTTGTTTAGTTGTTATCGTTGTATTACTTCCGCGCTGGTGGTGACATTAGTATCTGTATTATGTAAGTGGCGATAATACAATTAGCGCAATCACTAGAGAGTTCTGATCTACATCATGAAGCTCATCATTAATTTCATGCTGTGAGGTGCGTGGTAGCGCCCCCCCCCCTCCTTCCTTCCCTACCCTCCCCGTTCCTTCCTTTGCCTTATTACCCCCCCCCCCTTCTTCCCCTCGTTACCCCCTCTCCAAGTACCTTCTAAATCAGGTTCTGAGGGCACGCGGGTACGGGGCAATAGGTGCATAAGCATCCGATTCGGATAAGAGGGCGGCTGAAGTAGGAAGAGGATAGGCTGACACTTGTCTGACATTTCTGGAGTGAGTGGGAGCGGGTGACACACGTTTAGCTGGAAGTTAGTCATCCATCCATCCGTTGCCTGCCTGCCTGTGCGCGCGGTAGGCCGGGCATGTGGGCGTGGGCGTGTGGCGGGGTCCCAGTCAGGAAGGAGAGGATTCGTGGTATCCTGATGCAGCCAGTCAGCCCGGCCGGGTGCGTCACACCCCGGAGAGCCAGCGCGGCAAGGTCGTTAGGGACGCTTACACCGACAAAAAAAAAACTTTCATTGCTGGGACGCGCTTGTATGGGTTGCATTCATATTGCAAGCTTTAATGTCTGCGCGAAGATAAATGCGTCTCGGGTTGTGTTGGCGTTTAGGACGGTGTGAAAGTTGGACTGTTGAACTGGGGGAGGGAATGACTCACAAAGTACGGATGCGTGTTCAGTATTCGTGTGGAACTGTAAATGGCTGTTGCGACGTGCCCTTGTAGTACTGCCCCGTGCGTCTTACTCAGCGCACGAGTCCCCTTCGGCTCGTCCAGTGTTGAAGTGTGTTGCTCTTGCACGGACAGGCAAGGGTGTGTGTGTGTGTGTGTATGTGTATTTTCGAACATTCGTGCAGTGACAGTGTTGCGTTATTTTGTAAGTCATCTGAGAGATGTATGTGTACGTGCGTTTCCAACCGAAGAAACGTTTGGGACTCGGAAGGTGTTGTGTGAGCAAGAAATATTTATGCAAAGTGATGCTTTGAAATCGTGTTAAATATATTTAGACGTATTATATTTTTTTCAGTGATGTAATAATCTGAAACAAAAAAACATTTTTCTTTTACGTTACACTTCGGGACTAAAAAGTGTTTTAATATTTGTAAATATGCACATGTGTATGTGTCTACAGTTTTTTTTGTTGTGCTCTTTTTTCTGAAAAGAGCACATAGCTTAAAATTAGATTTCAGCCAGGATGTCCGTGGCATTGAGTGCCGTGACAAACTTAAGAGCCGGCCTAAAGTAGGAAAAGAAATGATAGGTCAGGGTCAGCGGGTAGATAAAATAAAGAAAATGGCGAACTATGGAATGGGAAATTTTGAGGCTTATTTATGGAACCGGATCCTTGATATAAAAAGTGGATGCATCAGCACCTGAGGCATTTGGGAAAGACAAATGTTCGGGCTGCAGCTCATCTGCGTGCTTATTATCATTGTCCTGTTTACAAGAACTCTGTCCCAAGGTGGCTGTTGTCTGTAAAAAAAAACTTGTTAACCAAACAAAATTTCGAAAAAAATATTTAGTAGGGTGAGGCATCTTCTTTCCCTCCCTCACTCCCCCTCTTCTTCTCCATCTCCCCTTTAGATTTCTCTCTTCTTTCCTCTCTGTCTGTTTCTACCTCCTGTAGTCCCGCGCTGTCTCTCGCCTCTCTCTTCTTCTACCCCCACCCCTTCCCCTGCCCCTGTCTGTCTCTGTCTCTCGAACACGGATCGTTCCCCCTGATGGAACCCTGCATATGACCCCTGGATTAGATGCCCTTAAATCTCCTCCATCAGATGTGTGGGCAGAGGGGGATAATCCTCGTTCCCTCCCACTGGTGTTCTAACGACGGCGATCTGGCATGGCCATTCCCCTGGGGGGCATTTCCACGAATCGCGGCTTGTCACATAGCCATCGTTTGTCTGTGTTATTGCCGATGTCTTGACCTACCGCCTTTGTTATCCTATTTGGGGGCTCGGTTGCTGCGCGATCCTGCGAATCTCCTTTTTTTCGGTGGGCGAGGGACACTTTGTTTTTTTCTGAAGCCGCGATTATATATAATTATCTGTAAAAGTTTTTCATGTACAATTTTAATCACGAATATATTAGATTCGCTCCCCCGAATACTGCACCAAAGCGTTACCATTTACCTTTGTTTACTAGAATTGATCGTTCGACCTTCAACTTTTTTGTCGTCGTAGGTCCATCATTTACCATTCTCGTCGTGGCATCTACTTTTCTACCATTAGTCCTTGAGTGCAAAGCTTAGTCGTCGTGGTCCTCCATCTATCTCCGTTTCCCATGGTTATCATAGTCACCCCCATTCCCCATTTAACTCGGGATGGCATTGCTTTCCACCCAGTAACTCTTGATATCATCTTCCTTCTTAGGCTTTGTGAAATCGTAGCGTGTAGCGATGTCATTTTTTCCACCTGTAAGAGTGCCTTACCTGTTACTGTATTATCACACTGACACCTTGTTCGATGGCCGTTAGTAGAACAGTGATGCTGCAGCTCTGAGGGAGGGGCGCTCGTGACGTTGGAAAGCGGGGAGGGCTGATGATGCACCGTCAGGGAGATCAGGTAACAACTCCTCCAAGGTCAAGCGTGACCTCTCATACGTCAGGGTGTTTACTCGTGTTTCTTGCCACCCGCCTCGCGCCCTACCCCCTCTGCCTCATGCCTCCCCAAACTCCTGCCTCCGCCCGTGGACTTTTCCTACTACGCGACACCCCTCCCCCCAATTCATACTTTCTCCAACCATCCCCTACCACCACATTCCCTTTTATGACTCCCATTATCCCCCTCCGTCCCCTTGCCACCCCCTCCTCTGTAGCATTGCCCCCTCCCTTCCCACGGAAATCGTCATTTTAACGTGATGCAGATGACTGTTGCTTCACGGCCAACTGACGTGCAGAGGGCAAGTTTCACAGGTGGTCGCACGTATTTTTCACCAAATTTCCCCATCTGGATGACATGACGCAAGTTACAGAAAAAGGATCGTGTCAGTATCACATATCACAAAAAAATCTTCAACTCGCAGACACAAGTATGCCACCTTAAGTGAATTCAGCGTTTCGGCAATGTAGACAACCTAGATAATAATGGTGGGAGGAATGCGTTTTGTTGAACAGCTGCCTTGATAACCTCGTTTCCCACATTCGTTTCCTAGAAACGAAGAAACGGCGGATTTAAGAGCGCCCCTCCTCGTCGTACACGTAACCCCGCCGCGTGTAATTCGAGACAGAGAAAGCGCTCCAATCCAGAACGAATGCCGCAAGAAAGCCTCAAGCAGTTAGCTCAAGCGTGCGTGTGCAAGCCATGCGGCGCCGCAACAGTTGTCAGGCATCTGGCGCTAATGCTATTGTCTTGCCGTCAGTGCAGCTCATGTTGTGACCTTCAAATCACATAAGTTAATGGTTATGTGGATATTTAAGGGTAATATTCCTAGCTGGCGAGGTTCTGATGTGCTCGCGCTCATAGTATGTGCGTCTGCTGTGAGCTCGACGATCATTGTAGCCTTCTACCTCCGCGAATAGAAAGTTGAGAATGTAATGATACTGCTTAAGCCGGAGGCGCGAAGAGTAGCCAAGCATACGGGAAGTTTGTTTGTAAGCCATTTTAGTACAAGCTCTACAAATATTGGAGTCAGATTACATGCTAATCGTATGGCACCAACACTCCTATCTGAAAATGAAAATCAAATACTTGGCAAGGCTAAAACACTTAAGTGTCACAATATTTACACACCCGACTTTCCCTGGTCACCGCCCCCCCCCCCCTTCTTCTCCCCCTCCCTCCCGCCTCCTGTAACCCGTACGCTTTCTCTCAGTCATTTTCAACTCTGTACTCGTCGGGATGCGTGCTGTGGAACATTCGTTTTTTTTCTCTGACCCATGATTTAGGTGTTGTCTGTCGTCTCATTTTTCCTACTAATAATTCAGAAGTTAAAAGTAATTTAATTGTCAACTTGGTAAGGAACAGGGAAATGTTTCTGTGACCAACTTTCCAACCCAGGTCTTGTTGTCGGGCAGTTCAGTGACCCGCGCCGTAAATGTCAATTGGCTCACAGACTTTGCCTTTTATGTCTGTTGCCGGGTTAAGGTACGTAGACGAGACGCCTTGTGGTCTTGGCGCGATGTGGGGATGTGCTTGCACTGCTACTTTGGTGTTTTTCTGGGTTTATTGTATGATCTACGATATAATGGCATGTCACTTTTGTTTGTTTAAACTGCGAAAGAGGATCTCCCTCGGTCGCAAAATTGGACAACGCCAAAGTATTCCAGGACATGTTATACAAGGTTGGTGCATTTTACGACTTGCTTCCCGAGGCCGGAGACTGCGATCAGGGCCCGTCATTTGACCTTGCCACCCCGCGATCGCTGCCCCTGCGCAAGTGAAGAAGGGGGAGGGCACTGTCGCTCTCATGGGCGGCAAGGGGGCTTCGGCCTTTGACTGTTCTGTCCTGTCAGCACGGGCTGTCGGACCCAGGCTACACGCGCCCATATATTGCGTCGCGCTTAAGGGGCTTCACTCTCGTATCGGGTTATTTTTAGTTTTTCAGTCGTGACTATTACTTGTGCCAGATGAGCCGGGGGAGCTGCCGCCTTTGTTCGGCCGGCGCTTGGCTTTGTCCATTCATTATTTTCTTTGATGGCCTACGGGTTAGATGCTGCGTATTCGAACTCTTCTTCTCTTTCATCGGATATCTTGTAAACGTGGGTAGTATCGGTCAGTGGTAAGAAAGGGGCGTGGTAATTTGGGAAGGGTGGGAGGGCGATCAGCGGATTTGTTAAGGCGGTGCGAGCATGAGGAGGGGAGGGCGTGGGTGGTGGGTATGGAGGTACTCGTGGTTATTTTAAGACGGCTGTCATTATCTTAGTGTCTCCGTTACTTGTTACAAAGACGAGAAAATGATGGTAGCCTAGACACTCGGCCCTGGCCATGACCTTGGCTTGACAGCATGACGGGGCGCAACCATACAAGCTGAGCCTTCAACGCTCAAGTTACTGTTGTTGTTCGTATTATCGGGCTCACGCGGTGCCTTTTATTCTCTCACCGATCAAGTAAAAATATCATCGATGTCCTTTATGGTATACGCATTATTTAAAGGAAGGCTACGTGCAAAGTGTCAATTACTCAGGTTTTATGCGAGTGCACTTTAATGTTGTGCCGTGAATACTGGCTGGTTGCTCTTGCACTTCGATAAAGCATTATATTCTCGGTCTGGTAACATTACGCTCCTCAGAATTAAAACTTGATTTTTGCATAAGATATGTTTGGTGAACTTATAGGGATTTTTTTTTCTTTTCCCAGTTTTTAAAAAGTGAATATAGCCTTTTAATTAACTGTATGTGAACGCTCGAAAATCCTTAGCGATATACTGTCAATGTGCGTCAACAAGTGGAGAGTGAAAAGTGATCGCAGTTGACAGACAGTGGTAGACCGGCGAGGGGCCAGGAGGCCGCCCCCCCCCCCCTTCTTCCCTCGGTTGTCCTCGAAGTTAAGTGCCGGGCGTGATGCCAGGCGTGGTGTGCTCTCCGCCCACGGGCACCAGCACCCCCGCCGACGCCGCGATGCCGTCCTCTCTCGGCACTGCGGACACCAGTGGCGAGGTGACCTCCTGGCGGACCTCACCTCAGGCCGGTATTGCGCCTCCTTCACCGGACTCAGAGTCTGGGATCGAGGACTCTCCGGACAGCATCGACGGCGTCGCCATGCCGCTGTCCCCGCCTATCCCTATCCCGACTTTTCGTCGCGGAAGCCTTCAGCTCGGGCGCGGCCATACGCCGCCCCCGACCGCCCTGCTTCAGCCAGACCACCTCAGCAACTCCGCCCCCGCCACTGCCAGCGAAGACAACACTCCTCCGTCCACACGTGGCACGCCCACGCCCCCGCCGCCCGTGAGCGGGGAGCCGCAGTGTGGCAGCGAGGGCGGAGCAGGAGTACCCACCATAGAAATCAGCGAGGTACTGTACTTGACCTCCCTCGATTCGGAGGCACTGTGCCTTCACGAATGTCACCCTCAGTAACTAATAGTCTCCTTCTGTCTAACACTCAACACAACTGACTCGCCTCCACAGACACAACGCTTTTACTCCTACAAACTTTAAGTCGCCTTTCTCACTACCTTTTCTCCCCGCTGTTTGTGTTTAGCTCTACTGGGACTCCCCATTTCCTGTGCCGTCTTCAGTGACATGTACTTCATCTCAACTTTGAGTTCTTTAAAAGCCCTATTCATGTCAGGTCTTGCCTTCTTTGCGATGGTGGGAAAGCGGCTGGTTGGTGTCTCCAGCATAGCCTTGGCTGGGCGCCTCGAGTCTCCTGCACGGCTGGGCAACCGATGAGAGGTAACTGTGGAGGGGAGATGGGGTAGACTCGTAGATGTTCTTGATCATCTCCCCTCGCCCTTCACGACCCCCAGCTCCCCTTTCCCTCTCTGACTCGCTTTCCAATTCCTTTCACGTCCTTCCTAATTCGTTCCATAATCTCTGTCAGACCATTTTCACTTCTCCTCCCCCTCTTTTTCCTGTCTTTCCATCTCCTCACACAGATTCCCCCGGAAGTGTGTCCCCTATCTGATGGCTATTAATTCCAGTGACCCCCCCCCCTCTCCTCTTAATGAGAGTGATCCATCTCGCCCTCTCTTTCGTTACTCCGCAGTACTTTGGATCTTTTCGTCTTGTGCTTGATCCTCCTATCTACTAATCCTCTTCTCCCCATCCCGACCCCCCCCCCCCCCCCCCTTCCCTCCGCCACGCACACATCCCTGGCTCCCTCTTCATGCTTGTTAATGAGACCGTCGATCCTCGCCCAGCCTTATTGGTTTGTCGTAGTTTTGTATCTGGTTAGATCCTGGTGTTTGTCGTTTTGTCTTAGGAAAGTCGTTTTAGCTTCGGAAAAGTAGGTCTTTCGTTGTTGGTTGTAACTTATCGAGTCGTTCCTTTTTGGAAAGAGGTTGTGATTATTTTGTCGTTATTTGTCAGACTTGAAAGGGTCTTTTTTACGTAGACTTTAGGTGGTCGCTGTCTAAGAGCCCGTTGGTAGAAGTAATTGGCAGAACTTTGGGAGGTTGTTTACGATACATTAGGGAGCAGAAGATCTCTTTTAGATGTATGGTATCCTTGCGTACCCTTTTCTCTCCAAGTAGTTTTTTTTATAAGGTCCTTTCTTGTGGTTTAATCTTGGTTTGAGATTACAGATGTTATACAGATAATTGATGCACGCACACATATCCCCACACATATATATATATATATATATATATATATATATATATATATATATATATATATATATATATATATTTATATATATATATATATATATATATATATATATATATATATATATATATTTATATATATATATATATATTTATATATATATATTATTTTTTTATTTTTTTATTTATTTATTTATTTACACACATACGCACATATCCCACTTGCTTATATACACACAAATATACTTACGCTTGACGTATGTGGAAGTGCTTTATGAAAGCGTAGGCGATCCTGTGTCAGCAATGAAAGAGCGTTGCGGCGTGCCAAAGTATGTGTAACATGTGCGGTACAAAGCCTTGGGAGAAGCTGAGAAGAGGGTTCAGGGGATGGAAGTGGCCAAGTGTGTGTATTGAGGGGTTGTCAAGGCCGCAGCAGCCACCATATTGTACCCCCTTTATTCCCCTCCCCTCCCCCCCTCCCCATTGCCCTCCCATTCCGTACCAGCTGCTTGCTCCCGCCAGTACACATGTACTGGGTGGTTCCCGCGCCCTTTCTTTTCATCTCACGCTATCTTGTTTTCTTTTTCCCCTCTTCCTGAACGTTTAACTCATGCACATTATTCTTACACACACATGCTTCTACGGGTAACTTGTTAGTTGGGATCCCGATAAGGCTACGGAGTTTTACGGAGGCTTCACTTGGAACTGGAGTGGCAGCGGGTCTGACTTCAAGATAATTACATTAAGTAGTCTACTCCACCACGTTGCGGGGAGACCCACCGCCGCCGACTCCTATTGGGAAGGGGGATAAAGACGGCGAAGGGGTTAGCTCTTGTATGCCGGATTCATTGTTAAGAATGAGTGGCTTATATGCGAAGTAGAAGGGATATTTTGCTATATTATAGACACCAGCCTTCGAAACTTTAAACGCCCTTACATACACGAAGAAATGAAGACACTACATAGCAAACTCGTGTCATATATATGTGTATTTTGTGTACTGTCCGTTTTTCGTCAACCCTTTTACAGCCGCAAGTGCAGGAGTTTACTGACATTTGAAAATGAAGATTTTATAGATTGTTTTGTGATATATGCATAAGTTTATATATCAAGATTTCATTTTAGTTTTTTTCAATACTTTGTGTTTATTGTAGTGTTTAATATGAAAATCAGCAACATGACTTGTGCTCGTCAATGGTCGTCTGTTGAAAATTGATCCATTTTTTTATTAATCGGTAACCAAGGATGTTGCCATCTGCAACTTTAGATTGTCTAAGATTGACAATCATTTATAGTTATACAAGCTGTTTATTAATGTATATGATTTTTTTCTTTTTCTTCGCAGGATGCTTGCCCTGCAGATCACAGTCTGGAGGAAAGCCAAGTGCCTCCTGTGCCGAAAGGTGGCGGAGGTGAATCCGAGACGTCGGAGCAGGTCTCCTCGCACAAGCCTCACCCGCCCAAAAGTTCTTCTCCAACCAAGTCTCCGCAGCATCACTCAACGCGGAACTCGTCCCCGCAGCCTAATGATGGCATCCCTACAGACATGTCGGACACCACGGAAACGGAGCCCGACAGCAAGGTTACTTGTAAGTTTTTCCTGGTTTTCTTCATGCATATCATGTGCTGCACCTGCTCACGCAGTAACGCGATTTTATTTTGTTAGTTTTTCTTTGAAAGATAGTTTAATAGCTATACTTAGCCAAGTCTTACAGTTGGATTCATTTTTTGTTCTTAATTTCATAGTCATTGTAACAAAGAGATTTTAAACTTATGAAGGAGTCAATTAAATATAGATCAAGACTTTTTTAGAATTTTAGTTAAATGTAAGTAATGTTCCTAATTAATACCTTGGACTCACTAACTGAAATAAAATATTTCTTTCTCAACTAAACTTGCATAATAAGGTCTTTCAACACAGAGATATAAACTGAGCATTTTATTTCTCTAGGTTTATCTTCTGAGTGTGTGGTTTGCCCCAACCTAACCACACACCACCAGGGTCGTGAAATCATCAACACTGTTTTTGCACTGCCTGTGGATACAGTGTTTACATTACTCTTTACCAATTCCAAGTTTATGCTAGATCTTTATACTGCTCGAAAAACAACTGGTGAGTTTATGCCTTTTCATTTCTGATCATTTTGGCTGTTATTTCTATGTCATATAACTATACATTTAGATATCAATGATAGGCTCAATCCGTGCTTACAAAAGACTCCTCATTACAGATGTAGTTGCCAGTCCATGGCAAAGCAACCATGAGACTAATCAGAAACTCCGGCAGGTGACCTATACGTTGACCCTCCCTCCAAACAGCTTTGGGCCAAAGGTTTCGCATGTAACAGAAACACAGGTGAGGAGAGTTAAACCTGGTTTTTCTTTTCTATCTTTCTCTATCATGTCCTTCATGATTTTTGAGATTGATAATGAGGGAATTATAATAAAAGTAACAAAAATGTATCTTTTAGGAAGAGCTGTATCATTGTATTGTGTTGTTGATTATAAAAACTATCACTTGAAGATATTTAAAGCAGTTCTGTAGTGCATCAAATTGATGCAAATTCCTTCTTATTGTGTTGATTTTGTTCTCACTCTCACCAATGCACTTTTTTGTGTTTCTCATTCACAACATAAACACATTTAATCAGAAAATTTGTTGTAATTTTGCTGAATAATTGAATTTTTGGTTTCCAGGTTTTGTCACCTTTCAGTAAACCAGGAGAAATATATACAGTTGATGCAGAAGCCTGTAATGCAGGCATCCCGTATGCTGACTCCTTCTTTGTGTCAAATCACTGGTGTCTAACTCGTGAATCTGCCACTGAAACGAGACTAAGCGTTTGGTCTCAAGTTAAATACAAGAAGAATGTTTGGGGTTTCATGAAAGGTTTGTAGGGCACCTTGTGTGTTTTGATGCTCCTCTCATTTTTTGCATGATTGATAACAGTCCCTTTACTCCAATGGAATATATGAAGATGATATACAGTTATGTATAATAAAAAAAATTAAGATTATGATAAGTGTTTGTTTATTAACAGGTGTTATTGACAAGAACTCATTTTGTGGTGTTGAATCATTACTAAATGATATAAACGCTGCACTTCTTGCTGAGGTTGATAGTGCTAATCTGAAGAGGACTCGACGAAGAAGACGACGAGTAGGAAGCAAGGGAGAACCACCAGATGTCCTTATTCCATCAACAGCTGATAAGGTCAAAGACATTCATAAATCTACACAGATCCCAGCAAGAAAGCTTAGTAAGTTCATGGGGTGATTTGTTTATTTATTTTTAATTTTGTTTTATGAAACACTGCAAACAGTGGTGTATGTTTATATATACTGACAAATTTTGTTGTTAATTGTTGTGAGAGGAGTGGCAATTTTTCTAACTACTTTTTCTATCCTCCAGCTTTGCCAACTGTTACAACTGAGAACAACATATCCTCCAATGAAGGTCCTGTAAGACTTGTTGTAGCAACTTTGGTCATTCTCTTGACCCTGAATGCCCTGCTCTACTACAAACTGTGGGCACTGGAAGAAAAGGTGTTCGTCCATACCACACCTTTCCCAGCTCTTGATCCAAGCATGTTTAGGTGCGTTTTGAGGATTGACATAGATGTAGAGATACATGTATGCATCTATATATATGTACATTCAGATACAAATGCAGACATATATATATGCTCCTACACACACACACACACAGACACAGACACACACACACACACACACACACACACACACACACACACACACACACACACACACACACACACACACACACACACACACACACACACACACACACACACACACACACACAAATATCTATTGTGTATATTCATGTATTTGGATAAAGGATTTATTTTTTTTAACCTATTGATAGCGGAGATATACACTATCCCTTAAGGGTTTGTTATACAAGTGCTTAGTTACTAAGGAGTCAGTTAGTATGCCTACCAAGCCTCAGCTATTTACCCCATTCCTTTTTTTTTTTTTTTTTTTTTTTTTTTTTTTTTTTTTGGGGGGGGGGGGACTTTTTATTTCTATTATTATTATTATTGTTACTTTTGACATTATTATCATCATCTTAATGATAGTAATAAGAATAAGAACTTCATTTCATAAAATTCCGTGGAAAGAGTTATACAGGTGAGGTCAGGTATCTCTGCTTAACCCTATCCCGACGGGCCCAGCGATAAGTGGAAACCCCCTACGCCGGGCCTATGCAATATTGCATCGGGAACATCACACTGGTGCATCGCCCCGTCATTGGGTATTTAGCCGTGTCACACGGGTGTGACGCACCGTGATCAAAGGGTTAATAACAAGCAGTATTGGAGCCATCCTTGTGTAGAGAAAAAATGATAAAGAAAACACAGTGGATAATGCATCAATACATGCCTTCTTGTATATAGCTGTAGTTATGATTGTGCATTTTGCAGCCATTTCTTGCAAATTTCAAGGTATTTTATATCATCACCAATACAGACCGGGGACAGGAAGCGGAGCCTTGGAGGAATGGGTTCGAATATTGCAACAGCAAGAAGCCCTTCATGCAGCAGAGGTGGAACGATGGAGGAAGTCTATAGAGGAAGCTGCTGGATTCCTCAGAAAGGTGAGATACCTTTTTTGATTCCTCTTTATAATTTTCTCCATATTAACATTCTCTCCTTATCCTCTTAATTATATTAGGAAATTCTATTCAAGGCTATTCCAGTCATAAGACTACTTACTGTTAAGGTTATCCCAGTCATGACAAAAATCAGTTTATTTTAATGATCAGTGAGAATGTTTAGCCATACATCATTTTTTATTTTTTCATTGATCAAGAGAAAATTTCAACCAACATGCTAATTAACAGCTGTCAAGCTGTCAAGATATAGATTGACATACCATGGTGTTTCAGTACTTAATGAAGTCCATTCACCCCCACCCCAGGCTGAGGAGTCTCTCCGTACCCTCCACACCTCCATACCTCCGCACCACGCAAGCAAAATTCAGCTCCTCCTGAGACAGCTACAAAACCTCCATAACTCCGAGAGCCAGCGGAGATCGTCGGCAGAATCCGTTCAATGGGGCCAAGAGGGAAGCCCAGGAGACCCATCCAAGGGGCCAGATGTTGGAGACCAGAAGAACAGTGGGGAAGAAAGAACTGTGCATATGAGTGAGAACCATCAGGATCTGTGAGGTTGCACTAGCCAGAGAAAGAGATCTCTTGAGGACCTGAAAAGGCAATGGAAAAGAAAAAATAGAAAGAATTGAACAACATTGTTGGTGGAGCTCATTGCCTGTAAGGGAAAAGTAATTCCTGAAGCAAATGTTGCAATGAAGTTGCTATCACTGTCATATACATGTACCAAAGGTCGTGATTTACCTCTTTAGGAGGTCAAGCCATGAAAGGATTACAAATATGTCTCTTTAGTATGCAAAACATCAGTTTATCTTTCCTTTTTTCTCTTTTTCTGTCCATTATTATATTGACGAAAGTAGTAATGAGCATGGAATGGGTGTCAGAAGTTAGTTATATTTTTGATATATACTTGGAATTCATTCACATGCTTCAGGTTTCAGTATTTCCTGTCTTTTATTTTAATGAATGCATCAGTTTTATTTTTTAAAATGTGAATGTGGACCAATGTGTATGCACTTGTGGTTGTGGAAAGGTTATTTATTTCATTCCAACAAGTAATATGATATCATAATGTGCTGCACAAATATGTAAGTTCTTTGGAAGTTAGTGGAGTCCATTTTGAGTGAATTACTAGGTGAAAAAGGAGAGAAAAAAGATGGTATGTGTATGTTGTCAATGGAATGAGGGGATACTATCCCAGATAATTCAGATGTAGCACAGAGATCCAAGTGATTTGAAGAAATAGGCTTTATCAATCTTTCTTTTTTATTTTGACTTAAGTTCTCTTTCATTCATGTTAAACTAACGGCATATCCAGTGTAGAAATTCATATTGCATGATACATGCATGCATATATATATATATATATATATATATATATATATATATATATATATATATATATATATATATATATATATATATATATATATATATATATATATACATATATATATACACATATATATATACACATATATATACACATATATATATACACATATATACATACACATATATACATACATACATACATACATACATACATACACATATACTAAATGAATATACAAATATGCATTTTTACACATGCAGACAAATTTATATATACACTTATATGTGTTTGTGTGTTTGTATATGTGTGTGTATATATATGTATATATATATATTGTATATATATATTATATATATATATTATATATATATATTATATATGTGTGTGTGCGTATGTGTGTTTGCATGAGTGTTCGTGGGCATATGCATCAGCGTTATCATCGATATGTGCGTGTGATAATTCTTTTACTATAATAATTTTCATTGCTCTGATGTGATTTTCCTCTTTATTTTTCCAAAAGCAGTTATATTGTATACAAAAACTGCAAATAGTTGTTTTCAAGTGTATCATATGTGTTGGATATGAATAATGCATAAAGGCTAGTCTGCAATTATATTCTATATGTTTTAGATCTGATGGCATAGTCAGGTGTTGCAGTGGAACAATGATTGTATCTATTTATGTGTAACTTCTTTATCATTTCTAGTTGTAACGGTAAACTTTATTCTTGAGTTTACGGATGCAAAGCTAATTGTAGACACAAAAGACCTTATTTGGGAACTAAAGATTTCCAAACAAGGGAATTTGCTGCCAGGAAAGAGCTTCTTCAGTGGGACGAGAGAAATGAGAAAGTCACGTTTAAAACTAAGTTGCCAGAGGGTTTCTGCCAGTGATACCTAACATTTGTCTCTTGAGTCTTGCTAGAACTGTATTTAGTATTGGATGTAACCAATTTTTTTTTCATGACTTTCATCTTTTGCAGCATTTATTCATGTTTTTTATTTTATTTATTTATTATTATTTTATTTTTTTCCCCAATGTGCTCATCCTGAGTACTAACAGTCCCCTATGTGTATTATTAAAATGAATTACTATTAGCGTAATTGCACGAATTCCTATTCATTACTAGAAATGATGATTCAGTAGCACTTTGCTGGCTACACAAAATGGCAATAAAATCTTGTAAAATTCCATTGAGATGGGTATGAAAGTGTCATGCAGTGTCTGTGATACTTCTAGGAAATAGGTTATGACCTTTTTATCCATACTGTTATTTTGTTTATTTTTAGATTTAGTTCCAATTGAAGCCTTAATATTTATTAAAGAAATTAACAATGATCAATTGGTGTTGATAAGTGTTAATTATTCTCACGTGAAGAATCAGACGTAATAGTGATATATGTTGTAGAAGGATGGATGTACCCTGCATAAAAGTACTACCTGTATGTGCAGCCAATAATGCAAAATGAAGTTTTTAGTTCAGGAGTGAAAAGATGTAACCAGATGACACATAATGTCATAGTTACTCACACTTCATAAGAATGATAGGCATCTTATTTAGAAAATGTGGGTATTGTGTAGATAAAAGAAAATAGGTTGCTGGAACAGGTACTGTCCTTTGACAGTATTTAACAGAATGCAAAATGTTGATTTGTGTCAACTGTCTGTTTTTTTGTATTTTTTATTGCACCTCAGGTATTTTTTCAAATTGGAATGCTCTGAATATCATGTATTACCCTTTTGAATATCAAGAACATAATCAGGAGCATATGATTTGCAAAATTGTTCACTTATCAGTTAACTTGGAATTTTGCTGGTTTTTGAATGTACTTCTATTTGTTGAAACAGTTCTTCTTTTAGTCACCCAAGATAAAGTCATAGCACCTAATTTTTGTAACCATTTATGATTTTGAATGTATGTGGTTCTAGCATATGTATGTTTGTGTGTATGATGCCAATTTTATGTTGGAATTTGCAAACACAGTGTTTCTGGAGTTATATAAAGTATTGACATTTACCAAGTTTTAAAACAGGACTATCTGTGGAAGAAATTGGTGTGCGGCCAAAACAAAACAACAGATCTTGATTCTAATTGAAATTAGTGATTTCACTTTTGTAAAACAGATGAGCACAAGCAACTTGTTACTATAACTTTGAAAACACAGGTATATATATGTTAGTCTTTCATTTTAATGGTCATATGTTCTGTTCCTTGGTTAGATGATGATAGCATGGAGAAGGATATCATATAGAGAGCTTACATAACTAAATACCATTCAGTAAGGTAAATGATAGCTGTGATTAGCACTTCATTCTGAATGGTATCTTTAGAGGTGTTAGAAATTTGAGCAAACCTGTTGTCATCTAATTAGTCAGTGTTTTGGGGACTCTCTTATCCGTTTTCTTAAGAGAAAAATTTGTCTAGGAGATGTTAATCTGAGGAAGAAATCCATGTTAGCTTTTTGTCAACCATTCATATAGTGCAGGAACGCTCCATCAGTCTTAAATATGAGTTAGTATATACAGTGAAAATGCCTTGAGTATATTTAACCTTAATTAAAAAAGTATATGATTTTATTCATACTGTGTATGAAGATTGTGTTGAATTGTTGAAATCTATATCTAAAGTGTAAGCGTAGAAATTGTTATGTGGTTTTAAAGTACATCTTACCGGCCAAAATAAGTATGTTGTAAATGGAGCAACTCTGTACTTGTATTTGAATATATTATCTTGTTTGCATTTAGGGATACATTCAGTTTTGGCATATAAGAGTTTCCAGAGCATGCTCAAAGCTACACAATTATATATGTAAATAATGCTGGATTCCACCAGAAAAGTAGGTGGACAACCAAAATAAACATTCTATATATGAACATGACCTTTCTTTACCATGGATGTTGCCCAAGGTAACATTTATTGAAAAGTTTTTAAAGTTTTGCCTTTGTATCATACAGAGAGTAAGGCAGCCTTTCAGTATGTTATTTAATCTCAATTTGATTCCTGTTAAACGGTACCTAGAGATCAAAGATTTGCAGTCATCCAAAAATCTATGTAGAATGTTGACCAGAAAACCTGGACATATTACAAATGACGTGGAACCTGGATGATCTGGATGTTCGGTTATTAAAAAGATGTAATTAATATAATCAGGGTCTCTAAAAAAAAATACGTCACAGAAAAAAATATTAAAGAAAGGCTAGAAATTGGATTGATGATCCAGGAAAAATGAGAAAGATGAATCGGTAGGATTTATTCAGAAATATAGTTTTAAGAATGCCAATGAAGATGAAGAGCCTAGAAATATATATAATTTTCTGTATTTTGAATAAAGTT
>BOPN01000841.1:181132-186132 GCA_017312705.2 Penaeus japonicus | reverse complement strand
AGCTCACAGTGAGCTTTCCAGCGATCGGGGTGGAGAGTAGTGCTCTTTCCATCATTGGAGTCCCAGCACCTCTCATTGGTAAACGTAGTGCACTATGATGTCGTTTGGATGAATGGATGGTCTACAGTTTGCCCTTTAGATGCTGACTATCCGTTTGTCCTTTAGATGCTGACTATCCATTTACCCATTAGGTGCTGACTATATCCGGGAGAAGCGATTATTGCATGGCCTGATGATAATGAGTCGTTACATATGCATTGTAGGTGGCGTATGATAGGCGCATTAAAGATAGGTGGGCTGTACTGGAATTGGTCGAGGCTGATGGATTGTGCTTGCATAGACGTGCTAGGTGCACTATATACTGAAATTGACTGTGTGTGTGTGTGTGTGTGTGTGTGTGTGTATGTGTGTGTGTGTGCGTGTGTGCGTGTGTGTGTGTGTGTGTGTGTGTGTGTGTGTGTGTGTGTGTGTGTGTGTGTGTGTGTGTGTGTGTGTGTGTGTGTGTGTGTGTGTGTTTGTGTGTGTGTGGGGAGGGGGAGGGGGTTAAGTCTTTTGGTTATATCCTACCTCAATAAAACATCAATTTGCTCGAGATAAAAAGTGCATCGTCAGCAAAAGACTTAAAAGATAAAAAAAAGATAAAAAAGGATAAAAAACAACATAGAGATAAAGATAAATCAATTGCAGTTATCAGACAGGGAGTCCACTTTGCTGCTACCGAAAGCTACTAAGAGACTAAAAGTTGACAAAAAAAATTATCCTTTACTTTCTAAATCTATTAATTGCTGAAATACCGATGGTGAAAATTATATATATAATAAATTTAATCATAAAGTTTACCTCTATTTTTGATATGTACTGTGATTATATTTTTTTTTATCTATTGATACAACTAAACATGTTAATATCAGTAATGATAATCAGTAATAACAATGATAATAATAATGATAATGAAGATGACGATGATAATAACATCAAAAGTAATAACGATAATGATATTCATAACAATGGTGATGGTGATAATAATGACAATGATAATGATAACAATGATAATAACGATATTGATAATAATGAAAACAATAATGATATGAGTAATAATGTTGATAATCCTAATGATATGAGTAATAATGTTGATAATCCTAATGATAATAATGACAATGATAAAAGTAACGATAGTGATGATGGTGATAATAGTAATAATAATGACAATAAGATGGATGAAAATGATGATATTGATAATAATCATATCAATAATAGTGACAATGATAATTACAAAATGGTAATGATGGAACGAGTAATGTGAGTAACAACAAGAAACTAAGAATAAAAAAATAATACCAATAGCAGTAATAATGATAACATCGAAAATAACAGAAAAGATAAAAAAATTATTTCTGTTCTGTCGACATAATGAAACGAGGATTGAGACGAAGGGAAGAAAAAAGAGATATTGAAAGTTTAGAAAAATGAAGTAATAGTAATCATGCCAATGATGGTAATGACTTAATAATGATGAATAAATTATCTTAACGATAGTGATGATGATGGTAATATTAACAACAATAAAAATGATAATAGTAATGATAATGACTTAATCATGATGAATAAATTATCTTAACGATAGTGATGATGATGGTAACATTAATAACAATAATAATTATAATAATGATAATGATGAAGATGATAATTACAACAATAACGTTATTAATCTAATGAATAACATTGATAATTATGAGAAATTATAGTAATGACGTTAATAGTAATAATGATAATAATGAAATAAATATCGACCACGATAATGATACAAATAATACCAATACAACTTCAACTTATAATTAATTAAAAACAACAACAATAACTACAACACTTTTTTAATGATGAATATAAAAATTATCATTGCAATGATAATAATAATGGTAATAATGATATTGATGACAATTATATTAACAACGAAAATGGTGGTATTGATAATCATGATGATAATGATAGCAATGTTATTGACAATATAGTGATAATCATCATAAAGATAATCATCATAGCAAAACCACTGACAACGATCATTATTGCTATAACGATAGTGATAACTATATCAATATCCTTTTATTCTAATAATCATAACGACGATAATGATAACCATGACAATGAGGTTAGAAAAAAAAAAATACACGATAACCACAATATCTCCAATAACGATCCTACCAAGAAACAAAATAGCAATTCAAAATAATGATAATGCCAGTAACGATAACAAGACCAATATCAGTAACGATGATAGTTAAAGTTTTACTTAACAAAATTCATGGTCAATAACAACAAAAGCTCTCAATCTCTGTCACCCAAAATAAGTTATTTTCTTTCCACACAGAAGTGTCTTATTCCCGCGCTAGTCATTGTCCTAAAAAAACCGACACATGAAGCTTGATGAGGTAAGTAGTTCTTCTTTTGGTATTTTGTTTTCATAAGATAGCGTTTCGACCTTTTTTTTCATTGCTTTCTTTTGCTTTTCATTCCTTTTTTATTTTTTGCTTTTGTTCGTACTTGGCGCTTATAAATGGAAGTGTTTTTATTCTGCATTAAAACGGCTTGTTAATTGTTTGGTTCCAGTAATGTAAACAATTCAGCAGAACGGATAGATTATTTGTATTTTTCTTGTATATATCTTTGAAACACAAGTAATATGTGTAAGTGAAATATTTAAAGGGACATGTGTGTAACTGTTCATTAATTTGGGCGGAACAGTTTTTTACAATTCAAAATTCTGAACTATGTGCAGGTTATTAAATTCTGAACGGTGATGTACCGTAATATTATCTGATAAAAAAAGATATATAATCTATATAAGTCGGACTTCAATCACTTCTCTGAAACGTATTTTTGTCATCACAGGAAATAATGAAATAATGATAATGATAATGATAACATAATAATAATAATGATAATAATAGTAATGATAACAATAACAATGATAATGGTATTGATAACATTAAGAACGATATTAATAATCATGGTAACAATAATAATGGTAATAACGATAATGATGAATGTAATAATGACAATGAAAATAACACTATTAGTATAGATAATAATGATAATGATCAATAAAACAATGACAATGAGAATAATAATGACGATAACAATAATCATACCGATGATAATAGATGATAAAAAATAATGAAAACAATGATAATGACAAAATAACAACACTGCAACACCAGAACGCGGGCCAGGACAGCGACGGCGATGAGCGCGCGCCCTCCTTCATCCCCACCAACGACGTCGGGGGCGCCAGGAGGGTGTCGGAGTTGCCACCGACGTCCATGTTCCCTCTGCATGTCTCCAGGACGCGGCTAGACAAGGATGACTCGACGGAGAGCGACGAGATGGCTGGTAAGACTCGAAATAGTCCTTCGTCGGGCTATCTCGTTTCTTGTTTTTTTTGTGTGTGTGTGTGCATAGTGGCGATTTGTGATTTTTTTTTCTTTTTCTTTTTCTTCTTCTCACGATCGTTTTCGTTTCGTGTTGCGAGGCGAGTCCTTTGGAAGTTTATTTTTTATGATTTCGACGCTATTTTTAACCTTTTGGTGTAGGAGAGCCGTCGCTGGCGTGTCCTCTGGAGCCACAGCATCAAGGGAAGGTCCTCCTCAACGCAGAAGTATCGCTGTCTGTCGATACGGTCTTCTCTCTTCTCTTTCGTCAGGACCAGTTCATGATAGACGTCTTTGCAGCGAAGAAAACGACAGGTGAGGTGACAGGCAATGCAAATTGGCATGGAGGAGAGTAAGATCACGTGGCGCTTGAATTGAAATATTTCTTTTGTCGTGGCGAAGATGGAATTGAGAGATTGGGGATGATTGGTTGAGTGCAACATGTTCGAAAAAAAGTATTGTTGCATTTTAGATAATCATCATCGCCTGTCATTTATCTAATAATCATCATCACATGGTAACCTTTCACCGGTCATCACCATCTTCGTCTTGATAAAAAAGGTATAGGGGTCGAAGAAGACTCGGACGGTGATAATATACCGCCTTTAAAAAAAAAGAAAAGGCTAATGAGATCCTAGCCCTGTCTCGCCTGCAGACGTGACATATAGCGCGTGGCAAGACCAGGAAGGAGAGCCGAGCACCCGCACCCTCACCTACAATATGGCGCTCTCCCTGTCAACTATAGGAGCGAAAGCATCTTTCGTGAAGGAATCGCAGGTGAGGTCACCGCGGGTGCACTTGGCATACTTCGCGTCATTCACATATTTCCTAATACACAATAACATTTATTTTTATTTATTTATTTTTGTTTGTTTATTTGTTTTTCGCAGGTCATAAAGACCTACTGCCTTTCCATAATAGTCAAAGATACCAGAAAAAGGTAATTTTATCATATCCTATTCAAGAGCTGTTTTTCTCTTTCCCATTTGGCTGACACAGACACTGCTGGCAAGTCAGCCAGGGCAAGTGTATGTGGTTGAGACGGATGCCGTGAACTCGGGCATCCCCTACGCCGACGCCTTCTCCGTCTTCAACCACTACTGCATCACCAGGAAGACTAACGACAGGACACACATCCGCGTCTGGTCCATTATTAAATACAAAAAGCAAGTGTGGGGATTCGTGAAAGGTCAGTGCCAACAACTACCTACCCACGGATTAAATTATTACAATAAAATACAGTAGGGTCGTCTGAGGTAGAGTCAAATGTTACTAAACAAATGAACATGCTTAGATGCAGTTTAATAGATAATAATTTTCAGCTACAGTTCAGTAGACCAAAAAGCTGGTTCATAGTTCAATATGAAAACTTTTTATTTAATCAAACGGAAAAAATAGCACTTAGAAAACTCAGGCTCATCTACAAGACTTAAGTGGAACTCGTCATCGCTAGACTCGCCCTGTTATGAATTGAATGCAATGTCATATAAGCACCATATTATTACATGGGTTTTAGGAACTCGTCCGACGCATATTTGTAAGCCACGTTAAGGGTCAAGAGTCGGAGATCAGCAG
>BOPN01000841.1:163632-171132 GCA_017312705.2 Penaeus japonicus | reverse complement strand
AATAATAGTAATGATGATAATGATGAGAACAACGACAGCAGCAACAATAAAAGAAATAGTAAAGATACAGATAATGATGATAAGACTAGTGAGAGTCATAATAAGAATTATGATATAAATAATGATAACAGCAGTAAAGATACTACTACACCACTGATAACAATACTTATGATATCAGCAATAGTAATAACATTAAGGATAACAACAATAACAAAAAATAGTCCAATAGTAACAACAATAACAACAATAAGCCAATAATGAATACAACAACAACAATAATAATGGTAAAAGAAACAGTTATCATGATACAAAACATAATACCAATAATGAAAATAATGATAGAAGTTACCATACTGAATCTGAGGCTTTTCTCCCTCCTCTCGGTGCCGGTGTATAAGCGACCTCAGGTGATTTGTTTACATTGTGCCAGATGACCTGAGTGGGAGCAGGCGTTTGTCTTGGGTCACGTTCAGATTGACCTCATCTCTCCGTTAGAACTTGGCGTAACGTGAGTAGATTGAGTTAAATGAGGGGTGGAAGTGTTAGTTGTATGGTTATAAGTCTGTTTACGAGTTGGTAAAGAAAATAAAATTGTAGATCGTACGAAAAAAGTTGAGTGTTGCGGTTAGTCATAATAGGAGAATTTGTGCCTTTTCAATAATGTGTTATAAGGCATTGGGATAAGGGTTAGAAAAATGATGATATATATTGACGTAAAGGATAAAGGATTGCATTGTTGCACGGAGAGAGAGGAAGAGGAAGTGGGTGTGTTCGGGTTGAATCTGTGACCTTTTGCCAGTTCGGGAGTATTGTGTCTTAAGTGTATGTTATTGGCTGTTCTGAAGTGATATAGTGATGTATGTTATATTCATCTAATGGATTTAATTATTTGATTTATTAGATTTTAGGCTTGTCTGGTATGTCGTGAAAAGAGGGTTGATTCTTTGGCTTACTTGAATATTACTTGTTTCATTAATGATAGGCTTTTGTTTTTTTTATTTCAATTATGTATATATATATGTATATATATATATATATATATATATATATATATATATATATATATATATATATATATATATATATATATATATTGTATTTGCTACTTGGTACATTACTACTGATTAATTGAGTATAAATTTATATTTTATATCTTCAAGAAGTTAAATGAATAATGAATCTGATATTTGATTATAGATTGATTATAGTATAGAGTGAACAATGGAATGTACTTGTATTTTATAGTTGCAAATTGTTAATAAGTTTCTTTTGTATTGTCATTCAATCCATTTGCAGAAAATATAATTGAAATCATAAGTTGATGGGGGGATATGCAAGTTTCATAACTAAGATTTATGTATTGTAATTATTTGTAAATAATGTTTATATTTCTGTAACTTTATAAAAAAATTAACTAACTTGATAGTGAACACAAAGAAAATAATATATAATGATGACACAGGGAATAATGTTAACCCGTTAATTCAAGAGATACATGTCAACGGTATCAGTCTGTCATCAGGGTGGCATTTAAATGGCCTTGGCAACAGATGGCAAGACGTCCATATTGTGCAAAATACCAGATGTGTATTTATAGAATTGGGTGCTAATGATAATGGTAATAGTAATTATAAACCTGGTAGGGCACTGGTAGGGTTCTCAGGAAAGTATACCCGCACTGAGTGGTGTCAGTTCTGTGATAGGTCCAAATGACGCCAGAGTGCCGTCTCCAGGGCAGCTCATCACACCAGTAGAAGAGAACAGATAGAGACCACTATAGGCAGTGCAAGGTCTGCGGCGACCATGATATGATAAAGAGGATCCAGACTATGTGCTCAGAGTATGGAGTACCTCCTTTTCTGGATATCTGCTTTGAGCACTCCATGCTTGCATAGCTAAGTTCACATGCAACCCATATGTCTCAGTGTTCCTGGCCACGGTAAAAGTTCTTGCGCAAGTATGTGCATAACTGTTGTCTCTTAGTGGAGCAACCATTGCAACAGATGTTTAAGTACCTTCCTTGGCTAGGATTTGAACCCACTGTATAATTGTTTTTCAGGCAGTTAAATATTTGAACCGATTTTTTTTTGTGCAAATTTCCTTATTAACAAGTTACTGATGTTGGCGCCTGGGAATGGGATATTTCATATTACAGTCCTCAATTAAATATTCAGGATATTTAGAACTTAGTGAAATAGTGAAGCAACATGTAGGCATCACAGTAATGTATCTATTAAATTGCATTAAATTTCTACTGTAGCAAATATCTACATACACAAATTACCGATGTATGCGGCATTAAGTAGCTAACTGAGGAGAGGTCCAGGAGCACTAGTGCATTCCCTTAACTAGAAAGAAATATAATCTTGATTTATCTAGGGCTAAGCTAAGGTTGGGTTAGATTTATGGTTATTTATTTATTTATTTAGTTTGTTACTTTAAAAAACTTCATGGGGGTTATGGAACTTTAAGTGTAGGCAAGGTTTAGAATTGAAGTTTGATTGCACAGAATACTGATTACATGGTGCATAAGCAAGTAGTATTATCTGTCAGAGTTGTGTGTGCAATATTGAAAAAAGTTAAAAATTGCTTGTTAATAAAAGTTGGGGTCTGAATCTTTGCTTAAGTTTCATATTTTCTTTGCTTTCTTCATACACACCCCAACTATCTTACAGACAAATTAAGTTATTAACATTTGTTGGCATGTATAAAGCTGTTAGAATAAAACAGTAAAGGAAGGGCAGGACAGTGAAAGAGGCTGTTACTGGGATCCATATTTATTGATGGAGAGTGTTTAAAGTATTTTCTGTAGGGATGCACTGCTGCCAACTGTATTCATACAGTAAATTGATGTAAGATTGAATAGGCATAGGCTTGGTTTTAGTAAGAAATTAAAAACCATGTATGGTGTGAGAGGATGAAAATATTCCTTTGCTATTATTCTCTTTGACACCCAAGTTTGTAGGACATGCCTGTGTATGATATTGTGTTGATAAATCTTTATTAACAGCAAATGGCATCACTGTCTCCTGATCACCATGTGGAGGCGGCCATTGAAACAACAGAACAGTCAGATGGTGTCACACTCTACGTCATCACCATCAGTGTTGGAACTGTTAAATGGACTGTGAAGCAACGATACAATGCCTTCGCCGAACTCCACGACAAGCTTGTCAGCAACCATGGCCTTGCCCGAGATTTGCTCCCTCCAAAAAAGATAATTGGAAACAAAGATCCTGCATTTATAGAGAAGAGAAGAATTGATCTCCAGTTATATTTACAGGCAAGAGTTTTTCTATGTATTGTGAGAAGGAAATTGAAAAGAATGGAAGGAATGGAATGGAAAGCTATTAGTATTTTTGTAATATATGTATGTAATACAGATTTATGTATTATATTTGTCAAAGCTTTTTCATTCTATTTTCTAAAGTTATTTATCTGAAATACTAGAGTAATATACATTAATATATGCTTAAGCTATATTTCTTTTTTGTATTTACATGATATATGAAAAAGGCATTCATTGATTCATGAAGCTTAATCTGAATAGCTGCTCAAGCACTTATTTTGAGTTTTATTTGTTTGTTAACCTAATATTCCTTTTTCAGACAATCCTAAATTTCATGCACCGTGCTCTACCCCGAGAATTAGCAGAATTTCTGGACTTCCACATTTATGAACTTACTCACTTACTGCAGTCAATGGCAAGACGTTTCTTCCACGAAGCAGATAAGCTGTTGGCAGATGGTGAGCCTGTCATTCTAACACCATTGCAGGTAAAGTTTTGTATAAAGGCAATTACAGAGGTTATGATATACAACTTGAACAAAGTTTAAGAGTGCGAGAGCAAATTAATGAATGAGAGAGTGAGTGAGTGAGTGAGTGAATGAGTGAGTGAGTGAGTGAGTGAGTGAGTGAGTGAGTGAGTGAGTGAGTGAGTGAGTGAGTGAGTGAGTGAGTGAGTGAGTGAGTGTGTGAGCGAGCGAGAGCGTGAGTGAGTAAGAGCATGAGAGCATTAAAGAGTGGTGAGAGAGTTGGGATGAGGGTGAGGTTATCCCTGTGAGTGTCTTCCCTCTTGTTCACTGCTACCCCATGTGGTATGTCAGTGTAACTTCTTTATTTTTCTAGAATCCATCCTTGTATTTGTAATATGTAAAATACTTACTGTTCTATACAAAGGATATGACACTTACTCTTTATGAAATTCATTATGACAAATGTAGAAAAAGGTCTAGATGTAAATGAATAACTAGACAGTACAAGAGATATACCTCTTTCTTGCATTTTTTAGCAATAATACGATCCCTCATATTCCGAGAGCATGAAAATCCATTAATCACTGCCCTATAAAATCCTTTAAGATGTCTGTCACTGATGCCTCCTGCACATTCACTCTCTCACATCCTTTTGAGATACAAGTAACCACTTGTTTCAACAAACTTGTCAATGTCAAAAAGTCTCTGCCATGCCTGTGCTTGCTCTAAGCTCTGTTGTTTTGCCTTAGGTAATCAATTATCTCAGATGAGAATCTCTCCTTTTTTCCTGGACTAGACACTAGAATCAGACCTTTATGCCACAAGTACCCTATGCCTATAAACCTTTAGATTATGTTAATTTTAGATAATGTTAATGTAAATAATTTTTATGTGTAATTCATAGAACTTACTTTAAATACAGTATTATAGATGAACTTCAGCTTTTCTGATTATCTAAAATTTTATTAGCACCCTTGCATGACGACATACAGGTAATTAGAAGACCGCACAGGGAATTCAAATGTGTATCAACATTTGCATTTTTATATTTTCAGCTGCATGCTATCTCATTCCGCCTCAAGAACCCCCTGCCTACTAATGTAGCCTCGGAGCAAGAGACGGACTTTAGTCATGTGGCTGACTTTGTGTCGCAGATTAAACACCTGGTGATCAAAGGCAGTAACGAATGTCTCAGGTGAGGGCTCAGTTTCTTTATATCTGTCACATTTGTTATTATTATTGCTATCATTATTGTTATTATTGTTTTTATCATTATTGTTATTATTGTTTTTATCATTATTATTATTATTAGTAGTAGTAGTGCTTTTATTGTTATTATTACTATTGATATTACAATTATATTAAATTTTATTTTTATTTTTATTTTATTTTTTATTCTTTATTCTATTTATTCATTTGTTTATTTACTGATATATTTTTGTGTATTTTTTGGTTTATTATATATTATTTCATTTTATTTATTTTAATTAATTAATTAATTGAGTAAATTATTATCTTTTTTCATTTCATTCTATCTCATTTTATTTTATTCTTATTTTTATTCTAGATTTTCTTGTTTATGTTTATTTTATTTTTTATTTTAATTTTTATTTTAATATTGTTTATTTTTTTTATTTAATTTTGAATTTTATTTTATTTCATTTTTTATCATTATCATCATCATCATTATTGTTATCATTATTATTATTGGTATCATTGTTTTTATTATTATTATTATTATTATTATTATTATTATTATTATTATTATTATTATTATTATTATTATAACTATTATTATTATCATTATTATTAATCTTAGTATTATCATTATCATCATCATTATTGTTATTATTATTGTTATTATCATTATCATCAACATTTTTATTAATAAAATGATTTTTTCTTTGATAGTATCAAACCATGCAATATCTGATTATTTCTTTACCCTAAAGGATAATTCTTTACCTGAAATCACAAATGCTGATTTTAATGCACTTTTGACATTCTGTAATTGTTTCAGAGGCAGTTAGAGGATAATATTGATTAGATGATATTAATTATTAATTTAGAAGATGTGTTTTCTAATGATACCATTAGTTTTCCAGTTTTGGAACTGCTTGAATATTTGTGCAAAAGGTGGAAACTAGCTATATAGATTGTAGACAATAAAGATAAAAGTTTAAAGTAGAACAAAATAATAGGAGAGTTAATGGAAACTTGAGTCATCCTAGAGTTAATGGAAACTTGAGTCATCCTAGAGTTAATGGAAACTTGAGTCATCCTAGAGTTAATAAACTTTTTAACTATTTTTCTACAGGACGAGCAACATTATAGAAAATAGCCTTTCTTACACTCTCAACACCTTTAAGAGCTTAGAAACCTTGTCTGTCAAGAATGCAAGTATATCCCAGATTGGCCATTTAGGAGCAGTAAGAAGAACGACTCAGTCACTGAATGTCAATGACAGTGACATGACGCAAATTCACGAAATTCTTCTCTGTGATTCTGTTTACAAGGAAACAGTTGAAGGTTCTGACCCCTACAAGTGGTTGCAGCTCACAAGTGTTGACTTTAGCTGTAACAGTATTGCAAAAATTGACGACTCGATCACCTTGACCCCCAAAGTTGAGAGGTTGGACCTTAGCCGTAACAAGTTAACCTCCGTGGAAAATCTGACCAAGCTACCCCATTTAGTATCCTTAAATCTTGCCAATAATCTCTTCACAAGTTTAGAAAGCATGCACACAAAGCTTGGCAATGTAGTAGAGTTGGATCTGTCTCAAAATAATCTCACTTCCTTGGAAGGATTGAACAAGCTTTACTCTTTGGCAACACTGAATGTATCGACCAACAACATATGTGAGATTTCCGAAGTCAGCCACGTATCACGTCTTCCATGCCTAGAAGTCCTCATTATTACAGGTAATCCTGTAGCGACAGTGGTTGATTATCGCACAAAAGTGCTTGAATTGTTTGGTCAGAGAGCTTCGGAAATCTGCTTAGACAATGAACGCCCAACGCAAAGGGAGTTGGACACAGTGGCTGTTCTTCAGGCCATCAGAGCATCAAGAGAAGGCAGACTCCCAACATTAAGTATAACTAATCCTATGCCAACAACCACAACAACACTGTCTTTCATACCTCCTGATGTTGCTACAGCAGCCAGTGAGTCATCTGTCACTAAATGAAAGGTTTGGAATGTTTTAAGATATAAGATTGGGATTTCTGGAAGGACCAACTACTTGCCAGTGCTAGAGTACCAGTGCAACAAAACTGGTGCTCATATTTGTTAATGTCGTGATATAAAATGTATAAATCATTGTTTTTCTCCAGATTTAGATTTTCTTTATGTGCTGTGTGATTGATTAGAGTACATATATAGGGCAACTGAAAAATCACACTAATATTACTTTTTATGCAAGAAGTACAATAATTCCATAACTGGTTTTGAATCATGCTAAGAGAATCTATACTTAACTATAAGAATCCACTGATTCAAAGGGAACTGTTTGCATGAGTAATGACTCTTCTTAATCTAGCCTGAGGGATTTGGAGTTGTTAGTTAATAATTTTTTTTCTTTAACTGCATGGATGATTTAGTTTTTTTGTTTTTTTTTTACGCATCTAATGTTAGTGATCACGAATCTCTTCAATACAGCAGAATTACTTAATTTATATGGTATGACAGATCTGAAATTACTTGAAATTTACCTCGCACTTCTTTTGTGCTACCTTTGATCAGTAT
>BOPN01000841.1:156132-158632 GCA_017312705.2 Penaeus japonicus | reverse complement strand
GAGGAAGAAGAGTAGAGAGAATGAGAGAGAGAAGGGAGAGAGGAAGAGGAAAAAGGGAGAAGTGAAAGAGAAGATATAAGGAATAGAGAGAGAAAGGGAGATTAAGAGTGAGAGTGAGAGTTCATAGACATGGTCAGTATGATTACTTGTGTTTCTAACACTTTATATTACATCTGCCAGATAAGTATAATGTTTAATTCCTTTGTCATCTTTGTTGTCATTATTTTCATATACTGCACTAATGACCAGCCATAAATAATGAATGAAATTGAATATGTTGGGTAAATTTTTTTTATACAGAGCTAATTTGGGCAAAAATGGATATATGATTTTGAAAGTGACCAGTAGAATGTTTGAATGATATAATAGATATGCATGTTGAACAATCTGTTCCTCTTTATTTACCAGAAATGATTAGGTATTTTATCATACATTTGAGAATCACCATCTGCATACCATTGTGGATAAAATGAAGTTTCTTACAGAGATTATAGAAAATAAGATTGACAATATTGAAGAAAAGGAAAGATTCCTGCATATCTTGCCTGTTAGGCCAAAGATGAAAAATCAAATATACTTGTATTATGAAGATAAATAGGGGTGCATGGAGATAGAGGGACGAAAATGCCACGATGACATATTTGGGCTTTTTGTCAACACAACATAACTTTTTTTTCTTCTAACATTTGAAATCTGCTAGGTAATATAAGTATAAGGAGTATAAACACATATGATATCTGAAAAGCTTTGCATGTTGCCCATAACCTAACTTTGATTGCAGTTTACTCAAAACATCATTTTGGTGACTTTGCCCCAATATCTCCAGGTGCTTCATGTGTAAATCTAAAGAGTCATAGAAATGCACAAGATGTTGTTATATAGGGTGCCTTGTCAGTTCTAGAGAGCTTTAGAGACCTGAGTAAATATATATGTTTTTGCTTCGATATGGAGTGAGAGAGAAATTCCTTGAAATAATGGGTCTCTGATCAATAGTTTTAAGGTATTTTTTGTTATTTATTTAAGAGAGATTACCCTTTTGTGATGATATTTGTCTGTAGATGATAAGGTGATATTTAAAAAAAAGATTAACTTTGTGGTCTACTTCAATATTTTCGCCTGTTTTCCCCCCTTTGTTGTTTATTACTGTTTTATTGAATATCATTGCTAATTACAAAAAGATATTTGATGAATTGTTATTGTCTTTTTTTTGTCTTGTGGGTTATAGGCTACATCCACAGACAGAATGCGTAAAAACTGTATGTAACAGGATTAACTTTTCAGGAAACTTAATCCGAGTTACTCCCACACATGGTGCAACACATTGAAGTGGACTTGTTTTTAATATGTTTCAGAACTGGCTTGTAAACAATAATCAGTAATATGTACTGAATTGTTATTTTTATATTTTCTGTACACTGTTTAGAAGTAATGAACCACCATATTGTCATAGAACTCACAACAGCAGGCATTCTTACAAAGATAAAACCATTTATAGCATCATCATAATAAAATAAAAAATATTATTGGAATATTGTTTTTAATCAGATTCCTAGTATTTATTTGAAGGGAGGTAAGACCTAGCAAAGTTGTGTCTAAAGTGGTAAAAACTGTTGAAAAATCGGCTCTCATAGCGGAGAGAATTTTGAAGTAATGAATAAACTGTTATTGCTATAAGGGGTTATTGGTAGTTAATAGGAATCAAGTATGTTTGATAGTTACATGAAAAAAAGTGTTTATATTAATTTTATACATAGGTGAGTATAAACAAGGTGTACGTCTACACCCAAAATGCAGAAGGATAGATGTAATCACAGGATATGTTATTACAAATAAAATTATATCATGTACTACTTACATACAAATGATTAAGAGACACTTATAATAACTTTCTGTCATCTTAGGGTGATTTTAACATAAAAATCTTCTTAATACTAGATTTGAATATAAAAAAAACAGATTTTTAATTCATTATCTATCACTTTATTATTACATGTTTTTGAAACCAAATTAATTATTGTTGGGCTAGGCTATTTTACAGTGTTTGATTGTGTCTTGGATCTTATTAGTCAGTCACTAATCAGATACTTTTGATTTAGAGATGTTCATGGGTTAAGGTTAATTTTTATCTAGACATTGTGTTTGCTTATATATTATAAGTTCAGACTAAACGTTAAGAAAAAGATGTAGCTACTATTTTTTTTTCTATTTCAATGCTTAGACTCAAAAGTGTTCTAAGTAAAAAAATATGAAATTACGAAAAATACTTGTCACAGTGTTTTTCCATTATGATTCTTTGATGAATAATAATGAATGTGTCCTTTGTCGGAGGTCATAACATCAAAGACTCCACGATTCTTTATATAATATGTTTGGTACTCCAAAATCGTGCATTCAGTACTTATGCCACAAAAATGAATATCTTGTGTGTGTAGCCTAGGAATCAGCCAGGCAGCTTCCCTCACACCCTGCACGCGATTTCCGACGCTCGGAAACTACAGCG
>BOPN01000841.1:143632-153632 GCA_017312705.2 Penaeus japonicus | reverse complement strand
GGCGGTAGTTCTGTGGACACGACTTACCCCCCCCCCTCTCTATCTATCTCTATCTCCTTCCCTTTCCCTCTCTCTCTTTTTAATTTTATTTAACTTCTTAGAATATAGTTATTCTACTCAAGCACCTTATATGTACTAAAAAAAATATATAGCTTTAAAATGTGTTACACATTTATACTAATCAAAGATAGACGTTGGTCTAGCTAAAAAGGATACATGAAATATGACTAGCCAGTGTCATACCGCTGTAATGTCTCTAGTTGAAGTGAATTAGTTTGCTGGGCTAAAATGTTTCACATTCTCGTATATCTCATAAAGAAAAGTCCCGTCTGCATCTGTCCGGTGCGGAAATGACTAGAAATGCGTCTATGGCTTATTTTCTCGTGCCTTCATTTCCACTAGTCGTTGGGCTCTGTTCTGTAAAACATCAAGTAGAGCAGAATGAGATGGTGGGCGGACTTGTGAATTGTAAATTACAGCCCATTCTTTGCTATTAAGTAGAAGAACAATGTGACGCATACAGGCCAGTTATCTTACTGCATCTTTGGCTAATTCTTTAACATGAATGTTAAATTTTTGTCGGATGGGTACATTAATTTTCAGGTAGGTACCGTCTAGATATAACCATTGCCTTTTTCTGGTGCCAATGCGACTTACCATTTACCGCCCCGTGAGATAACATGGTTTAGTGTATTGTTTATGTGTTTGACTGCGTTTATTCGATTACTAGTATCGCAGCTGAATGTCAGGGGTGTAGTCATCAGCATAAGCTTAAGCTTCAGGGATGAGTTGTAAGACATTGAAATATACGTTCCACAGATATGGGCCGATGACACTGCCCTGTGGCACGCTGACTTGAATTAGATATTCGCTGGAAGCTGTAGGTCTGACTGCCTTGTACTAAATGGATGTTTTTTTTTTTCAATAGTCATTCTGTTTAGAAGATTTTTTTTCCAAATAACTTTCCCAAACTCGAGAGGAGTGAAATCGAATGGTATTTCTGCGGCTTTGGTTTGCTTTCTTCCATATATCAGGCTATTTTCTGCTCGGAGGAGTGAAACAGGAGGAGCAACAATCTATCGGGCACACTTGTGAAGTGTGTGAGGGCTGATTTTGTCGGGTCATGCGGCCCTCTGAACATCAACTTCACTTAGATGTTGCATGACCTCTGCTTCAATATTTACGATAATGCAGAGCTTTGAGTGAGCCTGAGTAGTTGGTCAGGGACTTGAAGTGCCATCATCTCAAAGAAGAAGGAAGCAAAGAGTTCAACCTTCTCCCTGCTGGAAGTTGCAACTGAACCATCAGGATTATTTGAGAAGGGGATTCAATCGTTAGGTTCAAACGCCTGTTATTACTTAACACAGCTCCACCAGGCTTTGCTTCCATTACCCATTTCTGGCCAGTTTTCGTTCTCCTACAAGCCGTAACATGGAGATATCCGTTTCCTTGAGTGGGATGGCGTTTATAACGATCCCAAGCCCCCATATACTTGCCAGCTGCGATTCTACAATTAAAGCTAAACCACCGTTGATTCACAGACTTTGATTTGTATGTCTCATTGGGTATATACCTTGATTGGAGATAGGCTAGCACGAAGGGGAGGGCGATTCCGTAAGAAAATAAGAACACCAAAAAAATGAATGAGTGAGGAAAAAAAAATAAACGATTAGTAATTGAAATATAAACATAAGTATTTAAGGAATGAAAAGGATAATAATGATAATGGATGGATATTATCAATGGTAATGATAATGATGGCAATGATAATAATGATATTACTAATAATGCTAATAATAATTATAATAATGACAATAGAAACAACAACAATAATAATAAAGATAATGAAATGATGATAATATATTAATAATAGCAATAGTGATAGCAATGATAATAATATGAAATAATGGTAGTGATAATAATGATTATATAAACGATAATAATAATGATAATGACAAGGATAATCATGATGATAATAATTATTATAATAACGATGATACTAATGATAATGAAAATAATGCTAAGGCTAATAATAATGATAATAATAAAGATTATAATGATAATGATGATAATCATAATGGCAAGAATGATTTTAAAAAATAACAGTAGACACGAAAATAACAATTTTAATAACAACGACAATAATAGTAATGATAATAATAAGAGGACGAAAATAAAGAACAAAATAAGGATCGTTATAAAAGATGAGAAGAGGACAAAAAGATGATAAAATAGAATCGAAAAAGACGAAAAAATAAGTAACAAGATGGAAGAAAAGAAAAATGAAGGAAGCATAAGAAACGCAAATGAAAGGCAGGAGGAAGAATCTGATAAAGAAGACGAAGAAGAAACACGAAAGAAAAAAGAATTAAAGAAAGAAAGAAGGAAAAAAAAAGAACATTTGAAATACGCAACGTGAGTCATACTCTTGAAGTCATCCTGTTATTCAAGAAAGACCTTGATCTTACTTCTGTCCACGTTGGTGTTGCATTCGTTGCGATATTGCAATTGCCATCTTCTTTATCACCCTTGTCATTATCCTTAACATTTTGATAAATAATTATGATAAATAATAATGATAAAGATGATATGATGGTTTTCGCTAAATTTAGCGCGCGTCTCTCGAATTTAGCGCTCTTTTCTCACTGTCTGAATAAGTTAAAAGATTTTAATAGGAAAATTTAGCCTTGATATTTTTAGTTCCATTTGAAAGCAATGGCATCTTGACACTCGACACTCGACATATGACACGCGCCTTCGAGTCAAGAGACACATAAAAGGAAATGTGTGTGTAGTGGGGGGCGAGGGGGGCAGGAGGAGTGGGGGGATGATGCAGGGCAATGAATGATGCAACTAAGTGTAGAATATATATATATATATATATATATATATATATATATATATATATATATATATATACATAATAAAGCATAATCGTAACATAATAAAAGTCTTTCCAGTAGCAGAATAACAGATATGATTATCAGTAGAAAACTAATAAGATATAATAAACGTTTACCTGTGGACTATATATATACCTAGACAACCTGCAAGCTAGGGTTAGTCACCCTCGGTATTTATGATAATATTTACTACCTAGTCTTATACCCCCCCTAACCCCCACCCCACCTCCATAAACCCACACACACACACACCCACACACAGAGCCAATTCCGGGAACTAAGGTCTCCTCGTGGTGTCCTTAAGCAAACAGGAGCTAGGAACAAGCTCCGCCCCTTTATGGATGACCCAGCGACCTCTGACGCCTCTAATCGGCAACTCAGCTCGCCATGAACCTTTCTCATATTTTCATATATTTTGATAGAGTAGAAGAATCAGAGAGAGTCAGATCACAGAATCACAGAGAGGGAGATACAGACTCGGAACAGGTAGACAAAGAGATCTGAACCTGTTGCTGATATTCCTTCAATACACTGCTATATTGTCGTATGTGTTATCTTAGTGTTCATTAATTTGTACCTATTTATAGTGTAACTTTTAGCATTGCTTGAGTGTCGTTGTTGTTTATTGATTTCTATGTATTGTAAGTCATTGTACTGTATATGGTGTAATATAACATGAATTATGATATAGTAATATTGACGTGGATACCATGTTTTGTAATCACCAACCTTTCGTTGATGGAAGGTGATTAGAGCAATCTATACACAAAACAGATACACACACACACACACACACACACACACACACACACACACACACACATATATATATATATATATATATATATATATATATATATATATATATATATATATGCACGTATGTATATATGTATATACACACATGTATGTGTGCGTTTATATATATATATATATATATATATATATATATATATATATATATACATATATATATACATACATATATATATATATATATATATATATATATATATATATATATATATATATGTGTGTGTGTGTGTGTGTACATACACACACACACACACACACACACACATATATATATATATATATATATACATATATATATATATATATATATATATATATATATATATATATATATATGTATATACACACACACACACACACATATATATATATATATATATATATATATATATACATACATACATACATATATATATATATATATATATATATATATATATATATATATATATATATATATATATATATGCATTTATATACATGTATATATATATACGTGTGTGTATGTGTGTGCGTGTGTAATATGAATATGTATACAACTATAAGTGCGTATATATTGAAAATCACACACACACACACACACACACACACACACATATATATATAAATATATATATATATATATATATATATATAAAGGATAATCTAGAATACTGCATCAAAAATAATATATCATATGAAAAGTACGGTTTTCAACCTATATGCAAAATAGATTCTTAAAAATATGACTTTGTTAGAAAAGCCCAAAGTGTGTTTTAATCATAAGACAAAAGGGAAATAAGGAAGTTATTTTCCTATAGGTTCTTTAGGTTCTTCTTCCTCATACCGCAGTCAAACTACATGGTCTCTCGGTCGGCTCGAAGGGATCATTACTATAATTATTATTATTATTACAACTACTACATCTTTATTATCATTAGTATAATCATCATCCTAACCTAAATTATTATCATGTCCATCAGTATTATCATTATTATTGGTATTGAAATCAGTATCATTATCATCATTATAACCATTATCATTATTATCATCATAAGTACTATCATTATTATTGTTATTGATTAGTATCATTATTATTATCGTTATTGTGATTATAATGACTTTTACTGCGCTGATCATCATTATTATTATCAACTGTTACTGTTATCATTATCCTCACTATCATTATCACTCCTGTTATCATTACTACATACTACCAATAATATCGTTAATATCATTATCCTCATCATCATCATTATCGTTATTACTATTATGCTCACCATCATAACCATCATTACTATTATCATAATTCTTCATCCATAATATTATTTTTTTTGATGATGATGATAATGATCACAATTAGGATGGCGATGACGATAACTGCATAATTGCCTATATCACCGGAAACATAATAACTGAATTTCCGAGTAACACCACTTGTTTTGATTCCCGAACAAGAGAGCGATGTGATGCGTGTGGGTGTTCGCCTTCAAGCTAGAATGAGGTCACACGGTACAAGTACGGCGAAGAGGGGTAGATGGTAACTATCAGTAACTATAGTTTTTTTTTATTTTTTTTTTTTAATGGAATTTATATGGATACGCACATGTAGGATTGGAGAGGCAGATGTGCACATCTACATGGGTGTATTAAGCGTGTAAGTATATAAGTACATGCTCACATATACAGCGTACACACACACACACACACACACACAAGAACACACATATACACTAACTGTCATGCACACTTGCGGTCATGCACTAGCTCACAGTCTTTATCCTTTTGACTTTATGATTCAATCATTCGTAATAATAACCGACGGAGTGAGGTTAAACTACATTTTCTCGTTTTAGGCAAATCTTTTTTTAGATCGACATTTTCCCGCTTTTTTTTCTTGAAGTTAACATTTCGTCTGGGGGTAATAGTCTGTACTTTTGTTAAACAGAACTAAACTCGACAACGGAGTGGCGTGCTCGTGCTGGCGTGAAGTATCTTATTACCAATCAAGATGGCATATGCTTACATGCCGATACTGCGATGCAAGACAATTTATATACACACATACACACACACACACACACACGCACACACACACACACACACTGGCACTCTTGCAAACAACTCCAGAATAAGAAGACACACATCATTAAACGAGCCTACAAGTAGATGCCTTCCTGGAAGAAATGGTTCCGCTTGTTTATTTACAAAACAACCCTCAATCAATAAAGCGAAATGTTATCAAACTAACGGACAAATATGAAATAACGTGCAGTGTATTCTGTGTTTATTCTACGAGAATTCAGATGGGAAAAATAGACGAATTAGAAAAAATACGAAGAAAATGTCGATCAAACTTTTAGAATAACAAAGATGCAACACGATTATGGACAGTAACTGAAAGGTCAAGTTGCAGCGTTGTTTACATCCGGGTATTTTGCCTTGCAAAGCAGTTGCAAAAAATGGTGAGTAATTTGTAGGAGCAAGTGGTTGGGGGCTACGTTATTATGTTTTTAAAATCCATTTATATATGGTAATTGCAAACGCCGCGCGTATAATTACGAAAAGATGACAGTAATGATAACAGTATCGGCAATGATGGTACTAGAGCATTAGTGATGATGATAGAAGTAAGAATAATCATGATGATGGTAATGATGACAATGAGACTGATTATATGAATTATACCAATAGTAATAGTAATGACAAGAATAATGCTTACAGATATAATGATGACAGCGATGGTAATCAAGTTATGCTGGTAATATTAATAGTAATGATAATAAAATTAATGATACAAAATAAGATCACCATTAATGTAAAGGATGATGATTAAAACAACAGTATAGTAATAATCCGTCTGATAATGTCAATATTGCTTATCGCAACAACAAGAAAACAAACAAAATCAACAACAATATTGGCAATAATCCAATGATAATATTAGTGATACTGATAGTAATAATTGTGACGCGATTAGCCCACTATTACCAATATTAACAAAAACAGACAAATCTTTAACGAAATAAATAAAAAGAATCAAAAGATGGTATCCCTAAATTTCCTCTGTCTCGGCGCATGCGCAATGGCGGACGAAATAAGAGTTCAAACTATCCCTCCGTCTCAATCCTCGTTGCTAAGTGACAGTGGTAATATAGTCTGAAATTTCAAATGAAGATTTTTACAACCTCAAGTGAGTCACCCCACGACACAGAAATAGTTTAATACGAAGCAAAGTGGTACAAGGATATCATGGCAGTCGATTTTTTTGTAAGTTATAATGACGATGAGAAACGTTTGGCATAGTAATGAAGGGAGTGATATAGAACTAGCGATAGTGATGATGATTATAACATGATATGCTCCTACCAACAATAATGATCATGATGAAAAAAAGGATAAAAGGTTGCCACATGATCAACATCATTGCAAATAGAAGTAAAAGACACAACGATAGTAGCAACATTAATCAAATCAATTTGATAAATGTAATGAAAATTACTGTAAGGTATATGATGATATTATTAAAACAAGTAATGACAACACTTGCAATTATGAAAAAAAAAACATATGTTATTAAAAATATAAGGTATGAGAACAATGTTATACAAACTACAGTACTAAAAGTGATAGATATAATAATGATAATATCAAGTTTATCAAAGACATATCCAGTAGCAATATTACGAACAATGATAACAAACATAATGATGAAAACAACCGTTATGATAATAGCCATGCTAATTACGATTATACCCAGCAATTGTTACGCCAAAAATAAGAGTGGTAACAGTGATTGAATGCAGTACAATTTTAAAAGTAATTCGTAATGTAATTCTCAAGTAATACTGATAAAAATCATGATGATGATAATGATAATGGTGAGCATAGTGATACCAGTAGTAGAAGTACCATTACTATCACCACCGCTACCAATACTACTGCTGCTGAAGCTATTAATAACGATGAAGATAATAATAAAGAAGATAAAACGGACTTATTTAGCTTGTATACATTAGGAAAAGTGGGTAAAGACCAATACAAGATGTGCAGGGTACAGTGAAGTGCAATGAAGACCACATTTGAAGTAAGTTGTTTTAAAGTTTGAGGGTTTTGGGACATTGCATATTTATTTCTAATTGATGACCTTGCAGATGCAATTCTAATTGATTATCTTGTGGGTTTATTTCCTACATTAATTTCTAATGGATTACCTTGCAGATTTATTTCTAATGGAATTCCATCTAGATTTATTTCTTGTGGAATACCTTTTATATTTATTTCTAATGGAATTCCATCTAGATTTATTTCTTGTGGAATACCTTTTATATTTATTTTTTGTGGAATACCTTTTATATTTATTTCTTGTGGAATACCTTTTATATTTATTTCTTGTGGAATGCCTTTTATATTTATTTCTTGTGGAATACCTTTTATATTTATTTCTTGTGGAATACCTTTTATATTTATTTCTTGTGGAATACCTTTTATATTTATTTCTTGTGGAATACCTTTTATATTTATTTCTTGTGGAATACCTTTTATATTTATTTCTTGTGGAATACCTTTTATATTTATTTCTTGTGGAATACTTTGTGGATTTATTTCCGATGGAATACCTTGTGGATTTTTTCTAATTTAATACATTGTAAATTTATTTCTAATGGAAAACCTTGTAGATGGGATGTAGGAAACAGTAAAACGGGCCCGGAAACTTATTGACAACGTAAGAAAGAGCAAAAACGAACGTAAACTAATGCAGAGAGGCAATGCTGTTTGAAAGCAAGACAGAGATCCGATAGATTTAGTCTGGCCTGATAGAAATGGAGTGAGATTTGAAGGAATAACGTTTTGGATGAAACCGCTATTTGCTCTTGATTTTCAGCACTATCCTCCTAATAATGATGTTTATAACGATCTGCGGTATTTTTTCTAAAGTCATTGAATATGATTGATGGGTATGTTCTTGTATGAATATCAAATGGCTATTAATACAAAATTGATGGCTTTGTTATGTACAATATTATGTGTAATTTATTTTGAGCTATAATAAGAACTTGATGGAAGTACACTTTATGTGCAGTGTAGCAACTTGATATAAGTGCAATTTATATGCAATAATAGTAATTTGATGGATGTGCAACTTATGTGCAATGATAGCAATGTACTGGAAGTGTTATTTAAATCCAATGATAACAACTCAATGGAAATGCAATTAATTGTGTGCAATGATAGCAACTTCATATAAAAACCGTGATGCCATGGACATAAGGGGTTTATAATGTTCATAAGGATGATATAGTTAAAGTAGTAATATCAGTAAAAATAATTATAATGTTAATGATAATGTTATTGCTAAAGATAATGTTAATGATTATGTGATTGCTGATGATAATATGATAATGGAAACAATTAGCATGAAAAATGATAATGGTTATAGTGATAAAGATAATGATAGTAACTAATAATAACAGCAACAATAATAGTAACGATAAAAAATACAATAATGATAGCAATAAAATAATCATAATAATAACGATGATGATGCTAAGGGTAATATTGATAAGGATAACATTGATGTTACTTATCATTATTATTATCATCACAACTGTAATGAGAATAACCAGAACATAAGAATTGGAATGCTATGATATTATGATTAAGAAGATAACAAAATCATAATCATAACACTGGCAAAAATATAAGCACTACTACTGCTAATAATTTTCTAGATGAACAACAGCCACAATAACGAAAACAGATTTATAAGGATAACAATATAAATACTATCACCATAACCACCATCACTACTACTAATGATAATGATAATTATAATAATATTGGCAGTCATGATAACAAGTATACTGATAATGATAGGGATGGGAATGATGATGATAATGTTAATGTTGATATAGATAATAATGATAATAGAAAATGATAAATGATGATAATGACAATGATATTGATAATGATGATAATGATGACAATGTTAGCTATTATTGATAAAGATAATGATATTGATATCAAATAGATAATGATATCAAATAAAAGATACTGATAATGATAACCCTGATTTATCATATCAATAATGATGATAGTAATAATAAGTGTATTCATAATACCAACAATTGCCATAGGATTGTTAATAATGATATAGCAATTAACTGAATAAAATTATAATAAAGACAATCATAACAACAGTGATAATAATGGTGATGCCACTGATAACAATGAAAGTGGTAATGAAAAAGATGAAAATAGCAATATTGGTAACGAAACTAAAAAAAAAAAAAAAAAAAAAA
>BOPN01000841.1:133632-138632 GCA_017312705.2 Penaeus japonicus | reverse complement strand
TTTATTAACAAATTGATGTAATAGCACTGCCATGAAATTCTTGATTTAAGAAACTGATTTGAATGCTGAGAAAAAAAAAGAAAGAAAGAGTTAAATACAACTGAGAGAAATGTAAATTTACACACGCAAAAAAATAAACATATCAGAGAGTCTTAATGCTTCCGATTATCAAAACGTGATTATTCTCCCAGAAACAACAAGGGAAATGCAAATTACAACGGATTCATAGCTATTTGAGAGAAAATGAAATATCAGCCTAGCCTCGCAGCAGAAAAAAAGGGAATTGGAACACATAAACCGATTAATCCAATTCTCATTAGAATTCCCGGAGAAACTGTCTAAGAGAGAATTGGAAGAAAGGTCTTTAGGTTTTAGGGAAAATGATGTTGGAAGATTGTCTGTTTGGCGTATGTGCTCGAGTAGATTATATATCTTATATATGATGTACTTTGTTTATATAGGGACACACACACACACACACACACACACACACACACACACACACACACACACACACACACACACACACACACACACACACACACACACACAGAGGGCGAGGGAAACCTGAATGTGAACGACAACAACAATAATTATAGTGATGACAGCAACACTGATCTCCACGATGATGATAAACATTATAATGATAAGAATGAGAATAGACAAGAAGACGTAAATGTACAAAATATCACACGCTACCATGAAGGCGTTATACCGTCCGTCCGACCTGTGTTGAGCTCCGTCAAAATGGAATTATTGACAGATCGATCAACGTCCCTGAATATCGCTCAATGCCCCTATACTGAATGATTGGAAATTATAATCCCCTTGCCCCTCGCACCTTTAAGTGCGCGCAGCCAGCCGGAGTAGGGGCGAATCGTACCCATATGTAGTGAATTTACTGGAATTTGGTATTGAGGTTATGTGTTTATTCTCTCTCCGCTCTTTTGCTCTGTCTCCCTCAACCACATCCCAAAGCAAAAACGCACAAACAAATGCATGCACAAGCACCCGCACTCACATTCTGGTGTGACGTCACCTCCCCCACTAAATGGGAAAATAAACATTTGCCGCTTCACAGTCTATCTATTTATCTATCTCATTTTTTTTCTCTCTCCTGCCTCTTCCTCTCCCTCACCCTCTCCCCCCTCCTCTCATTCTCCCTCCCTCCTCTTCCCCTCCCCCCCCTCTCCCTCTTTCTGCCTCTTCCCCCCCTGTGCCTATCCCTTCTCCCCCTCTCTCTCTTTATGCCTCTCTCTCCCCCTCCCTGCCCCCCTCTCTCTCTCACACACACACGAATTATTACGACCTCTTATTTGTACGCAGCCCCGCCTTCCCGCTACCGTCGTTAACCTAATGGCAAAAAGAATTATTGATACTTTTTCCAAGTACTTCACCATCCCTGGAATATTCAATGGAATTAGAAAGCAGACTGGCATTGCAAAAGAAAAGAAAGAGGGAGAATGTGTTTTTTTTCTGCTAATTTATATTTGCGTTCTGGTTATGCCTGGTAGCTTTTCATCATCGAAGGAAGAATGAATTCATTAATTATTGGTAAGGTTATATTCTTTTCCATTATGTAGTTATGGTCATTATCATAACTGTCACTATTATTGTCATTATCGTTGTATTATTTTGGTCTTGGATTTTCTGGTTGTTTTTGTTGTTATTATCATTATTATTATCAATATTGTTATCATTATTATTATTATCATTATTATTATTATTGTTATTGTTACCATTATTACTATTATTATTGTTACTATTATCACAGTCACTTTCATTATTAGTATTATCATTATTGATATTATTGTTATTGTTATTATTATCATCATCATTATTATACGTATCATCGTCAGTATGATTATGATTATCATTACTTTTATTATTATTATTATTATAACAATAATAATCATAATAATGATGATTAATATTATCATTACTATTATCACCAACATAATTATCATCGACTTTGTAATTATGATCATGATTATTGCCATTGCTACTGGTGTTATTGTTATTATTATTATTATTATTATTATTATTATTATTGTCATCACTATGATGGTTATGGTCATTATTATTTTGCTATTGCTTTTATTACTATTTTTACCATCATTATCATCATCGTTAATATCATAATGATAACAATAACAATAAGGATAGTAACAATGAGCGATACTAATGATTACAATAATAATAGTAATGATAATGATAATGATAATGATAATAATGATAATAAAAATTATGACAATTATGATAATAACAGTAATAATGATAACAAATATCAACATCGTTCTTATCTTTGTCGACAATTAGAATCAGTATCGCTTTCTCCATTTATAACTATATATATTCTTATCTTTAACATGATTATAGAACAACAACAACAACAAAAGTAATAAAGATATCAGTCACAATGTAAACAACAACAATTTATTTTGATTTTTTGATGTTCCTCTTTTTTTGTTGTTATCATAGCAGCGATATTGAATAGAAGTAGATGAAGGAAAATGTGAAGGAGAGAAAAGAAGAAGAGGAATAATGGTGATAATGATGATAATAATAATGATGATGATAATAACAATAATAATGATAATGATGATAATAATAAGGAGGAGGAGGAGGAGGAAGATAATAATAATAGCAATAACAATAATAATAATAATAATGAAAAGGGAAAGGAGAAAGGGAGGAAGAAGAAGAATGTAGAGAAAAAAAGAAAAAGGAAAGGGCGAAGAAAAAGAAGAAAAGATAAAGAATGAGAAGGAAAAAAAGACGTGGCGAAGTAGAACATGGACAAAGACAAGAAGAAATAGAAAGAGGAGAAGGAGAAACGGAAGGGAAAGGAGAAGTAGAAGGAGAAAGAAGAAGAAAAAGAGGAATAACAGTAATTATGATAATAATAGGAATTAGAATAAAAAAAAAAGAAGGACAAGGGGAGAGAAGAGATATAGAAAAAAGAGAGAGGGAAAAGGAGGAGGAGATAGAGAAGGAGAAAGAAAGAGAAGAAGAACCTCTCCCTTTCGCACTTTTTCCTTGTCTCTTGAGCGAAATAATCCCTAAGGCGCGACGTCTGCTTGCAAGCAGCTCGAGGCCGTTTTGGTTACTTGGTCAAGACGATGACGTCATAGCGTGACTCTTAGCTCGGGTGGGAGGGACGAGAGTCACGCTTTGCTATTCAGAGGGTGGGGGTATTTCTGAGTCGGCTTTAGACAGGATGTGTATATGTGTGTATGTATATATATATATATATATATATATATATATATATATATATATATATTCATTTATTTATATATTTATATACTCACACACATACATATATGTATGTATATTTGTATGTGTGTCTGTGTGAGATTAAACTTTTGATTATGATTTCAAATGTACATGAAATTAAGAGGTGAATAATTATGCTACCACTAATATAACAATAATCATAAAATTGCTTACGTAAAAAAAAAAAAAAAATCAACCAACAGATACATCAAGAGAGGAATAACAACAGTAACAACTATTCCTAATACTACTACATCTAGTGTCACAGTTACTATTACTATTACCATTAGTTCTATTACTATTACCGCTTCATCTACCAGTAAGATAGTCCCCATCCCTCCCCAGATATGCATGGCTACGCCACCGTTTAATACTTTACCTTGAACACGCATGCATCATTGTTCATGCAACATTCATTCAGTTTGCTTTGTTTTTTATGTGTTGTCCTCGATGGCCGCTAGTTCGTACAAAGTAGTTAGAGACTCAATCATGTCATAATGATAGTAATGATAGCAATGCTATCATTACTATTATTACTATTATTATTACTACTACTGTGACTGTTTTTGGTGTAAACTTTGCTATTAGTTGGCGTATCATTAATGAGATAATTATCTGTGGCGTTGATAAAATGATGAGGAATATTTTCCTTTTCTTGCAAATATCTTCTCATTACGCTAAGTAAAATCTCATCAATTTGTTTTTCATTAACTTTCGCTGTATAAAAGAGGAAAGAGAACATTTTGCGTTCCTCATGACTAGCCACTGCACTTAGTTTAAATATACACTACTCTCTCTCTTGCACACTCACACACACGTACACGCGCAAGTATATATATATATATATATATATATATATATATATATATATATATATATATATATATATATATATATATGGATATACATATATACATACATATATACAACCACATACACACACACAGACACACATAAACATATACATACACCTACACCTACACCTACACACACACACACATACATACACCTACACCCACACACACACACATGCACACAAACACACACACACATATATATGTATGTATGTATATGTATATTATTATATAGATTCGCAGACGACATTATAATTCTTGCCAAGAACGGACAGGAATTAAACCAGATGTTACACGAACTCAATGTGGAAAGTTTGAAGGTTGGGCTGAGTATGAATTTGAAGAAAACCAAAATAATGACAAACAGTCACCTAAATGAAGATACCAAAATAGAACTTGATAACAATGAGATTGAAGAGGTCCAAGACTACATCTACCTAGGACAGCTTATCTCTACAAACTCAACCTCCAAAGAACAAGAAATTAAACGAAGAATAACAATGTGATTGCAAGCTTTTGGCAGAGCAAGTACAATATTTAAGAACAAGGACATGTCACTAATTCTCAAACGTCAAGTCAAGTCTACGATTAGTGCATTCTACCAACTGTTACATATGGTTCAGAAACATGGAAGGAAATGTTGAAACTAAGAACAATGCAAAGAGCCCATGAACGAATCATGCTTGACATCACATGGCGTGATAGGGAAACAGCTGAATGGATTAGGGAACAAACAAAAGCGAGAGATATTTTGGAAACAATCAGCGAACTAAAATGGAGATGGGCAGGACATGATATAAGAAGGACTGACAACCGATGGACTAAAAAAAATTACCCACTGGATACCGAGGGCTTCACAAGAAATAG
>BOPN01000841.1:123632-128632 GCA_017312705.2 Penaeus japonicus | reverse complement strand
GCGCTGCATTTATGACTGTGTATGTTTTTGCATGTATGTGATAAATGCATGTGGGTGTTTGTGTGCATGTTTCTGAATGAGTCAGTGTGTTTGCAGTTTCTGATACGATGCGCGAATTATACATCGCTATCTCAAGGCCATACCCTTGTTTACCGTGTCAGTTCTTTGTTGTTATTATCATCGTCACTAAAGTTAAAGTTGTGAACTCACGAAGCAGCCACGTGAACGATACAAAACGGAAACAGAAGATCTCTTGCGACTGAAATATTCTGAAATGCGTTTGGTTGATTTTGTAATGTGCTTTTATCTTTAAGACTAGATATTGGCTGGCTTCACTGTTCCTTTTATATCTTGATTTAGAAGTTTGATTTTGTATATGGCTCTAGGTAAGAAGGTCACATGTTTCAAGGTCAAGTCTGTCAGTTGTCAAATATGTTTTTGGATTAGATACAAAAGAAAAGAGAAAGAGGAGAAAGGAAAAGATAGATAGATAAATGAGAGAGAGAGAGAGAGAGAGAGAGAGAGAGAGAGAGAGAGAGAGAGAGAGAGAGAGAGAGAGAGAGAGAGAGAGAGAGAGAGAGAGAGAGAGAGAGAGAGAGAGAGAGAGAGAGAGAGGGAGAGAGAGAGAGAGAGAGAGAGAGAGAGAGAGAGAGAGAGAGAGAGAGAGAGAGAGAGAGAGAGAGAGAGAGAGAGGACAGAGAGAGAGAGGGAGAGAGAGAGAGAGAGAGAGAGAGAGAGAGAGAGAGAGAGAGAGAGAGAGAGAGAGAGAGAGAGAGAGAGAAAGAGAGGGGGGAGAGGGAGAGAGAGAGAGAGAGAGAGAGAGAGAGAGAGAGAGAGAGAGAGAGAGAGAGAGAGAGAGAGAGAGAGAGGGAGAGAGGGAGGGAGGGGAGAGAGAGAGAGAGAGAGAGAGAGAGAGAGAGAGAGAGAGAGAGAGAGAGAGAGAGGGAGAGAGAGAGAGAGAGAGAGAGAGAGAGAGATAGGAAGAGAGAGAAGGAAAGAGAGAGAAGGAAAGAGAGAGAGGGAGAGAGAGAGAGAGAGAGAGAGAGAGAGAGAGAGAGAGAGAGAGAGAGAGAGAGAGAGAGAGAGAGAGAGAGAGAGAGAGAGAGAGAGTGAGAGTGAGAGTGAGAGTGAGAGTGAGAGTGAGAGAGAGAGAGAGAGAGAGAGAGAGAGAGAGAGAGAGAGAGAGAGAGAGAGAGAGAGAGAGAGAGAGAGAGAGAGAGAGAGAGAGAGAGAGAGAGAGAGAGAGAGAGAGAGAGAGAGAGAGAGAGAGAGAGAGAGAGAGAGAGAGCGAGACACAGAGAGAGAGAGAGAGAGAGAGAGAGAGAGAGAGAGAGAGAGAGAGAGAGAGAGAGAGAGAGAGAGAGAGAGAGAGAGAGAGAGAGGGAAAGAGAGAAAAAGAGAGTGAAATAGAGAAAGAGAGAGGGGATGGGACAAAGATAGAGGGAAAAGCAGTTAAGTCGAAAAAGTACGTGATAAATGAATCGAAATTATCCTTCATTATCATAATCAGTGCCCGATGTCTACCCAGGAAATGCCATTATTATTATCCTATTTATCAGTAAAAAGAGAAGCGTGTTGCTGTTACAGGAAATTCGTTTGAATTTGTAATATTAATTAGTGCATTTCCTTTATTCTCTCGCTTTGCTTCCTCATTTTATGTTTCTCTCTCTCTCTCTCTCTCTTCCTTTTCTCTCCCTCTCTCTCTCACTCTTCCTTTATCTCTCTCTCTCCCTCTCTTCCTTTTTATCCTTCTCACCCCATCCCTTTGCCACCCCCCCTCCCTCCCTTTCCTCCCTCGCTCTTATTTATTCATGACACATATCTTGACTCATTTGACAGCGTATGTTTATGTCGAATCTCACGCGCTTGCAACCATTGTTATGTCCAAACAATTTCATCTGGGAGGACCAGCGCATGCATATGTAAATTCAAGAATTTAATTGGTGTATACCAAAATGTATGCGAGATATTTCTATATTTGTATCTATATCTATGGATTTGCACCTTTATATTTTTTATCGCCAGTCTATTTATAGGCCTATGTTTATCTCATCGCCTAACCTCTGTGTTTGTACAGAAAACGCGGTTAGGATGGGCAACTCTTTCATTTCTTTTGTATCTATTTGATACATTCTTTAAGATTGTTTGGTTTTGAGAATCTATGAATATATATATATATATATATATATATATATATATATATATATATGTATATATGTATATATGTATATATGTATATATATATATATATATATATATATATATATATATATATATATTTTATATATATCTGGTCTGTCAGTTTGCCTTCATATGCTTATTTTAAGGGGATTAAAAAACTAGTATTATCATAATTTTCACCACCATCACTATCATCACCATACTCACCATCATATACACACTTGTGGTGTTAGTAACAGGGATGCAGGGCAAGAAAATAAATTTGGTTAAGCAAATTTTCGATCATTCCCATGTTTCAGTTTTGATTTCACGTAATTCATTTATCTTCATCTTAATATTCAGAGCATGAGAATCAGTAAGAAGACAATACATCCACATCTTCTCCTCCCTAAAATAAAGAAGAAAAAAAAATCGTATGTTGTCTAACAAGAGAATCGTCGACGTCAGCCATATTGGCGCGCTTCCTGTTTAGACCGTCGACTTTCCATGTCAGAATCAGGTGCAAGTCAGAATACGAGGAGACAGTCTTTTAATTCATGTATTTTATCATATATATATATATATATATATATATATATATATATATATATGTATATATACATCTATTAAACGTATCGAATGATATCTCTGTCTATCTAGATGTATGCAACACGAAATTCATTCGACCAAATTCAAATTAAGAACAAGTAAACACATACCACTTTCCCTGCACACGCCCACACACAAGCAGTGACAACAAACAAAATTAGACGCGCGATAACAACCGCAGCTGAAATCTGATTAAAGAAAACTCAGCTGAAGTCAGTAACTCAGGATGCTTGTCGGACAACCGATATACGAACCAGTCAGCAGCTGACGAAGGGGATGCGGGGACTGAATAATACACACTCTTTGTGTTGTATCTATGTGAAGACATTCATATTCACACATCCACGCGCATCCACGCCCACACACAAACAAACACACACACACACACACACACACACACACACACACACACACACACACACAAACACACACACACACACACATGAGTGTGTGTGTGTGTGTGTGTAATATAAATATATATAAACCTTGTGTGTGCGAAGACTGGTTAGTGGACAAACAGAAGATACATATGACTAAAATTGACAAACAGAAGAGAGACATCTACAATGACGGATGTGGAGATAGACAAGAATGCAGATAATTAGAAATAGAGATACAGAGGTCGGTAGAATGCCTAGATCCCGGATTTCGAAGCTCGCGGTTTGTTTATATCAGCGGCCGCCGTCACGACCGTCGTCTCACGAATGTTTATTATCGATTCTGTCGCTCGGTAACACAATGCTGTACGAATGTGTAGTAGAGATGCGTCATAAACAACTGACAGCATTAAAGCTTATCGATGGAGTATCTTGCGTCTTTGGTGAATGACTAGCTTCAAAAGGCAATAGGCGCTGCGTGATGACAGCAATGCTACCATCTTATACTTTGACATGTATGGATATGTCGCTTTTTTTATATAGGAGTGCCTAAATAGATATTTTCCAAGACTCTCTTCACCGCTGCTTTAGGAATAGCATGTGAACTATCGTTGCGTTTCTTTGTGAAGAGAGAAAATAGAAAAGGGTCGATATTCAATAATTTCACGCTAGTCAAGGAGCCAATCACGTACGAGACAGGAAAAGGTTACGATAAATTTACCAAGACTGGCCTTTCGCATTCAACCTATGCGTCTTTCACTCTATACCTTTGTGTGTGCGAAAGAGCTAGTCTTGCGCAGTGGATTTCTAACTGCGAAATGGAATGAAAAATAAACTAAAACAAACTTACGACTCTCTTGCATGGTTGATTATTGAATGCACGCGAGTTAGAGTAAACACATAATTTCCTTAACTAAACGTCTTAATGTTATTATATCATTAGTATCAACAAGGTTTCTCATGGATAATGATAACTTGAGATAAATATTGTAACATTCAAATGAGCCTAAAAAAATGTTTCCAACAATACAAACGAAGCATAAAACAGAAACAAAATACAGAAGAAAGAAACCAGCAATATGTTATTATCATCTCCTCTTTTGAGTTGAATTCGCGAAGAAACGGAATGAAGTTTCATCAGATAAGTTACGAAAACAATTCAAAGTCAATCTTGTCCTCCCGCCGGCTGAATTACCCGGAATTAAAGGCATTACTTCCACTTTATAGGGAAATACGTCTTGACTTTCTTTTTCCCCCGAACGAGACTCTCTAACGACGTTCAAGGTGTTGGAGGGAAATAAAAGTCTCACTGATCTGTTCGTGACTTGAGACTTGATTGTGGTTAGATGTTAAGTGAAAAGAAGCCTTTTTTAGAATGGGGTTTATTTAATTGAGTTTATGCATAAATCTTGCTAGCAAATTTGAATATGTAGGGGCGAGATTCATACTGTTAGATTAGTGTTTGATTCAGTGATCGTATACCAAGTCTTTCGTATGTCTTTATTAGGATTTAATCTTGATTCAATTATTACTACCTAGAACCTATGGAAAACATTGTAGTGATTATATTGATACACGTAATGCTATGATGATCTGTATGTGAGCATGATTTTTTAATCTTCCGGAATAAATTAAAGTTAGATATTATGATAATTTATTTCAAGGGATTCCTAAACACGCCTTAAACAAAACTTCATGACATTAGATTTTACTTGATATTTCTCTTTTATATATATCTACCCCCCTCCCCTCCCCCTTGCCTTTATCACACATTCTCCGCTTTGCCACTTTGTGTTCGTATTATCATACATACGGTAAAGAGCAATCTTGTTCACAGAGTGTGAGTCGAGGCAA
>BOPN01000841.1:113632-116132 GCA_017312705.2 Penaeus japonicus | reverse complement strand
TTCTCCCCAATTCTTTGTCTGTTCTTTCCTTTTCCTTCTCCCATACCGTTTCCTCTCAACCTCCTACCCTCTCTTTACCTCACTCCTTCCTTCCCCTCTCCGCCCTTTTCGCCTTTCCCTCTTCACGTTTCCTTCTCCCATTTTTTCCTCCCCTTCTCCTTCCCTACTTCCACCTTCTTCCCTCCCTCCCCTTGCTCACCTCCCCCCGCCCCCCTCCTCCAATCTGTCTTGTCCCCGCGTTTGCAACTTGATCGCTGCAAGAGTGACTCGTGTTTGTACAACAGGTTTTCACTCTCTCGTCCAACAACTCACTCCGTCGTCACTCGAAGGCCGGTTATCACGTCGACTGGGCGCCTGTACGCAAGGTCCCCCGCCGCTGCCGATGTCTCTCGCTCGACACCCTGTTCCCGAGGTCTTTGTTTATATCCTGAGACGCTTTGAAATTCATTCTATATTTACCTGTTTCTGTATCAGAAACAAACGAAAGAGAAAGAAAGAAAGAAAGAAAGAAGGCAATATAGGATAGTCACGACTTTACTAGTAATAGTAACTAGTTTTCAAAGGAAAAATATGATTTTTCTTACTCGGGTGCAAGTGTCTTTTTATACCTCGTGCGTGTTGCTGAATATTAAACACTTTTTTCGTATTTTTCTATGCTGTAAATAATAATTATTGGTATTTATTAGGAAGATCATAGTTATTACCTCCTAAAATGTAAGCATACTGTTACCGTGTCCTTTTTGAGCTGATTTATTCATGAGAGGAATGTATAAAAGGACGTAGAGAGAGAGAGAGAGAGAGAGAGAGAGAGAGAGAGAGAGAGAGAGAGAGAGAGAGAGAGAGAGAGAGAGAGAGAGAGAGAGAGAGAGAGAGAGAGAGAGAGAGAGAGAGAGAGAGAGAGAGAGAGAGAGAGAGAGAGAGAGACAGAGCTAGAGAGAGAGAGAGAGAGAGAGAGAGAGAGAGAGAGAGAGAGAGAGAGAGAGAGAGAGAGAGAGAGAGAGAGAGAGAGAGAGAGAGAGAGAGAGAGAGAGAGAGAGAGAGAGAGAGAGAGAGAGAGAGAGAGAGAGAGAGAGAGAGAGAGAGGGAGAGAGAGACAGAGAGAGAGAGAGAGAGAGAGAGAGAGAGAGAGAGAGAGAGAGAGAGAGAGAGAGAGAGAGAGAGAGAGAGAGAGAGAGAGAGAGAGAGAGAAAGCGACAGAGCGCGACAGAGCGAGAGAGAGAGAGAGAGAGAGAGAGAGAGAGAGAGAGAGAGAGAGAGAGAGAGAGAGAGAGAGAGAGAGAGAGAGAGAGAGAGAGAGAGAGAGAGAGAGAGAGAGAGAGAGAGAGAGAGAGAGAGAGAGAGAGAGAGAGATAGAGAGAGAGAGAGAGAGAGAGAGAGAGAGAGAGGAAGAGAGAACGAGATAATCATAAAGAGACTGAGAAAGAAAGAGATAAAGAGAGAGAGACAAAGAAAATTAAGAAAGACAACCAAGCAGAGGGAAAAAAGCGACTCAGGAGAATGGGACGATCCTGAAGTACGTAGAAGAAGAGAAAGAAAGAAAGATAATAACGATGATCAGACACAAAGAAGTGAAAAAAAAAAAAAAAACAGACATCCGCAGATACATGCGTGTATATTGCCATGTGCGTGTACATCCATATGTGTATGTGTGTGTGTATGCATGTGTGTGTCTTCGCGTACTATCGGGAATTATATGATGGATGAATAGTGTTCTTTGAAACGGGCGATGAATGCCAGTAAATTGCTTATTAGCCTGAGCATGAATACTTCATTCTTTAGCAAACAGAGCGTTCCGTCTGTATTGCTTATTATCTTTTTTTCTCTCTCTTTTTTCTCTTTCTCTTTCTCTCTCTCTCTTCTATTTTTCTCTTACTCCTCTCTACCTCTCCTTTTACTAGCTCTCCCCTCTCCCTTTCTATTCCTCCCCCTTCTCCTCCTCTCTCTCTTCCTCTTCCTCCCTCCCTTCCCTTCCTCTCTATCCCTCTTCCTTCCTCTCCCTCGCTTCCATCTCTCCCTCTTTCTCCTTCTCCCTTCCTCTCCCTCTCTCTCCTTCTCCCTTCCTCTCCCTCTCTTCCCTCCTCTCTCCCTTTCCGGTTCCCTCGCTCTACTTCCCTTCCCTTTATCTCTCTTCCTTCCTTTCCTCTCTCACCCTCCCCATCTCTCCCTCTCTAACCCTCCCTATCTCTCCCTCTCCCTCCCTCCCTTCCCCCCTCTCTCTCCCTTCCTTTCTCACTCCTTCTTTCCCTCTTCCTCCCTTATCCCTTTTCTCTCCATTCCTTCCTTTCCCACTCCTTCTTTCCCTCTTCCTCCCTTCCCTCCTCCTCTCTCCCATCCCCCCTCTCACTCCTTCTTTCCCTCTTCCTCCCTTCCCTCCTCCTCTCTCCCATCCCTCCCCCTCTCTCCTCCCCTTCTTTCCCTCTTCCTCCCTTCCCTCCTCCTCTCTCCCATCCCCCTCTCTCACTCCTTCTTTCCCTCTTCCTCCCTTCCCTCCTCCTCTCTC
>BOPN01000841.1:98632-101132 GCA_017312705.2 Penaeus japonicus | reverse complement strand
TATATATATATATATATATATATATATATATATATATATGTATATATATATATATACATATATATATATATATATATATATATATATATATATATATATATATATGTATATAAATATACATATATATATATATATATATATATATATATATATATATATATATATATATATATATATATATCTGTGTATGTGTGTATGTGTATGTATGTATGTGTGTGTATGTATGTATATGTATATGTATATGTATATGTATATGTATATGTAAATATATATATATATATATATATATATATATATATAGATAGATAGATAGATAGATAGATAGATATAGATAGATAGATATTCATTCAAAAACACAAATCCATTTCCCTATCTCTGTATACTCTTGCGTAACAAGCACCATGCGTGAATCTATAGCATGTAAGCCCCTCAGTAAAAGGTCTTGGAGTGGTTGCCAGCAATCCCGTTAAGACTATATAAGTGAATAACATATGATGGTCTAACTCAGTACAATTATGTTTTTTTTTTTCCTTTTTTTCTCGCGTGCTAGTCACGGGTGAAGGGCCCATCATGCGAGAATGTTGAATGTTGAGAATGTTATGTGTGCTCGTTTGTATGTTCCGTCTTATGGCAGTGGCACTGTGGTCACGTATTCCCCTTAGACTTTGTGATTGATTTGATCATTTGATGATCAGTTCACCAGTGACTTACGTAAATCATTAGTAAACAATGCAGTCATAAAAATCACTAGCAAGAAGCGTCGTTAAGCTTCTTATTTAAGAAGTTCTGAAAGCTTGACCCTAATTCCACACTGGCTATCTTCCCTCTTAACCACGCCCCCTCCCCTCTTCTTGATATCCTGGCTACGCCCATGTCTCATTGTGCTGTGTCTTGTTTACTCTCTCATCTCTACTGTTCTCCTTGTTTTGTTTACAATATGTTTGCTCGCAAGGAAATGCAGTATGACATGACAAAAGGACAGCGATGGAAACACTAACTAATGATGGACAGTCAAACAATCATGAAAAATACTATTCATTAACACCGACGTGAAGGAAAAATAAAAAAATAAAAGAGTAAAAAGAGACTATTCATTATGCCGACGCGAAAGAAGAATGAAAGAGTCAAAGAATAAAAGAATAAAAACAAAAAGGAAAGAGAAAATCAAATGAAATCCTCTATTAGACGAGAAAAAAACCCTGATGATGAAAGTTTGGGTTCTTGCCTTCTGTCTTCTGAACTGCTTGACACGCCATCGGTCGACCTTGCTTTATGGGTCTTGCTGCTAATGTCTTTCAGCCATTGCCTTGTTTTAGCTTATTTATCTATTCTTAGGGGACTGTATTACTGTCGTTTGGGGAAACTATTTAAGGGGCGTTAATCATCTTAGGACAATAAAAGATAATGTTGATTTCGTTGGATGAGGCAATTTAAGAACGCGTAAAATCACAGACACATACACATAGTCCTTTGGGATTTATTATGTTGATATAGGATATGAGAGCACAGTATTTCAATACCAATGGGAAGAAAATCCAAAATCCCCAAAATCCAAAAATATTACCTTACCTCTCAAAGGAATCTTTATGATATTATCAAAATCCAAAAAGGTTCGTTTGATGCTGCTGTTCATGCCATGCACAAAGAATGGAGCAAAACAAGAGAGAAGAGTGCCATTGTGGAGGTCAAAGCTGTGTCGGGGAGAAGTGCCAGGGCGAGGCACTAGGCCGTGAATACAGAGTGCCTGTTCCGAGGACCCACAGTGAGTGAGGAGGAGCCAAGGAGTCGAGTTATGAGGGCGGCCGAGGGAGGACGGGTGGCGGACCTCTCGCGTTTTTTTTAGGGGGGGGGGGGCGAGTGGCTGTCTGTTAGTCTGTCTCTGTTTCCTTGGTTGGGTAGATATCAGTCTATTTGTTTATATGTCTCTCTCTCTCTCTCTCTCTCTCTCTCTCTCTCTCTCTCTCTCTCTCTCTTACTTTGGCCGGATGAGTGTCCTCTCTAGTTCTTTGGCTGTGTGTTTGTCTCTATTCGTTTTGTCTTTGTATATCTGTCAAGATCCTTGTATGTGTCTCTCTTTTTACATGTTTGTTCATCTCAATCTATATCGACAGACATATCTAAACAAAAACAAACAACTCAAGTGTAGACAGACATCGCTAAAGAGGACACATAATCACTTTTGTCGCCACTGTATAGGGATGGGGCATTTAAGCGCAGATCTTACCCCCCCCCCCCCAACAAAGAAGAAAAACAAAACGAAAAAATACGAACGTGGGTAAGTAAACGGCCCCTGTCTCAAGAACAGACAAACAAACAAACAAAAACTGGCACATGCTACTGACCATGTACTAGAGGGACGTTGCGTGACGCTGTTTATCATGCAGTGATTAGCGACTCGAGGCCTTACCTTGATTTTAGTTTAGTGTTTACTGTAACCACTTCATTCTTTTCTGTCTTCACTATATTGACTTGTTCGTACACTCTATTTACTAGCAGTGCC
>BOPN01000841.1:91132-93632 GCA_017312705.2 Penaeus japonicus | reverse complement strand
TCTTTATTTTATGATACCTTTTGTTTTATTTTTATTTTATTATTATTATTTTTTCATGTTTGTATATCTTTTTAAATTTCTTTATTTTATAATACCTATTGTTTTATTTTTTATTATCATTTTCTTCCATACCCCTAATCGGTGTTCGTAAGTGAACGTGACCGGAAATGACTTTACCTTTTACCCCATTTCCAGGAGCTGTATGATGTGAGGAGCGTCCCCGCGCCACCCATGGAGCGATGCGCGTCCCACACTTCCACCTTCTCCTTCAGTCAGGACATATGCAGGTAAAGTGTTACCTTTTTGACGTCTTTTTTATGTATCTCATGTCTTTGTGATTTTTTTTCTTTTTTTCTTCGTCGATGTACATATGACTGATGTGTCTTCGTCTGTGTTACAACTCACTCTCAGAATTTGTGTTATTTTGCTGTCTGTCTAGCTGTTATAAGTTGACCTTTAGTCTGTCTCGGACCCTGTATATATATGTATATATATACATATATATGTATATATACATATATATATATGTATATATACATACATATATATATATATATATATATATATATATATACATATACATATACAGGTATATATATGTGTATGTGTGTGTGTGTGTGTGTGTGTGTGTGTGTGTGTGTGAGTGTGTGTCTGTGTATACAAATAATTTATACGTACAAATACATACATACATACATACATACATAAGTCTTTGCCCCGGTATTTCTTACACATATCTCCGTCATACTAGCCCCTCCCATAAGCGTCCGTCGTTCTTTCGCTGTTGCATGTGCATGTATAATTCACAGAGACCGCCAGGCAGGGAAAAGTGTGGTTTGCTTGAGCCTGGAGCGAGGTAGCACACTCCAAGAAAATTCTCCATTCGAAAAGATAATAACACAAAGACTTAACAGGTCACACAAGGTCAGATCTACTGGTTATCTCTTAAGCTAAGAGTTCATGCAGACTGATTGAACACAAAGCAACGGGGAAAGATCAACGTCAAAGGCTTCGTAAATCGTTAAGGAACATCTGGCTGAGCAGGCGAGGGTATTTTCATGTCGTTGATGTCGTGTTGAATATTTCATGATCACGAAATCAATGTCACGATTACTGACCTTAGGGATTTATATATATATATATTTTTTTTTCTCGGGCCACTGACCACTGCGCCAAGTCTTAGGATATATATATATATATATATATATATATATATATATATATGGTATATATTTGGGTATCTGTGTAACGCTGTAATTGACTCTGCTATTTGCAATCAGCTTAAAGCTCCTTTCATACGAAGAAAAACAACATCCACTCCCCCCCAATAAAAGGTAAAAGTAAAGAAAAGTGAAAAATAAGTGAGCTTAATTAAGAAAGAATAAAAGAAGACACAAAATCTAGTGAGTATTAGCTGCGCCACAATAGAATCTCCATTTAAGATTAGATAAAAAAAAAAACAATAAACATTTTTTTTCTAAATTTATGCGGACGTTCTTACGACACGAAAAGACGTATATTCACATTAAATTTTCCTCTGACTTTATCCTTCTTATCAAATCAGAGCATTGTTAGCAACTCAAGTAATCTCCACATTCGTTTCCTCTGCCATTTACGAATAACAAAAGAATTTCCCCAAAAGAGAGATAGATAGATAGAGAGAGAGAGAGAGAGAGAGAGAGAGAGAGAGAGAGAGAGAGAGAGAGAGAGAGAGAGAGAGAGAGAGAGAGCGCAAGAGCGAGAGAGCGAGAGAGAGTGAGAAAGAATGAGCGAGAGTGAGAAAGAGCGAGCGAGAGTGAGAAAGAGCAAGCGAGAGAAAGCGAGAGAGAGCAAGAGAGAGAGCGAGAGCGAGAACGAGAACGAGAGCAAGAGAGAGAACGAGAGCGAGAGCGAGAACGAGAACGAGAGCGAGAGCGAGAGCGAGAGAGAAAGAGAGAGAGAGAGAGAGAGAGAGAGAGAGAGAGAGAGAGAGCGAGAGCGAGCGAGAGAGAGAGAGAAAGAGCGAACGAGAGAGAGAAAAGAGCGAGCGAGAGTGAGAAAGAGCTAACGAGAGTGAGAAAGAGCGAGCGAGAGAAAGCGAGAACGAGAACGAGAGAGAGAGCGAGAGCAAGAGCAAGAGCGAGAGCGAGAGAGAGAGAGAGAAAGCGAAGATAAAGAGAGAGAGAAAGCGAAGATAAAGAGCACCCCCACTCGCCATCTCTCTCACCACAGGTCCCAGTGAGGAAGGAGTGTCACGCGGGTTTCCATCAACGAAAATGTCTTTGGGGTTTTGTGAGGTAGGGGAAAGTGGGGGGGTGGGGGGTGGGGTTCTCACACGCACACACGTCCCCTGGTTGCGAGGAATGGGGGAGAGGAAGAGGGAGAAGGAAAGGGAGAAGGGCAGGGGGGCGGAGAGTGAGAAGGGCAGGGGGGCGGAGAGTGAGAAAGTGAGGGCGAGGGTGAGAGTGAGGGTGAAGGTGAGGGAGAGGGAAAAGAAGAGTGAGTGTGTGTGAGAGAGAGA
>BOPN01000841.1:73632-78632 GCA_017312705.2 Penaeus japonicus | reverse complement strand
TTTCTCTCTCTTTATCCGTTTCATAACACACACGCAAACGCACACGCACACACGCAAACACACATACACACACACAAACAAACAAACAAACAAATAAACAAACAAACAAACAAACACACACACACACACACACACTAACACACACACACACACACGCACACATAAACACATATATATGTATATATATGTATATATATACATGTATATATGTATGTATGTATATGTATATATGCTCATATATATATATATATATATATATATATATATATATATATATATATATATACATATACATATACATATATATACATACACATACATACACATACACATACACATACACATACACATACATACATACATACATACACACACACACACACACACATACAGCTAATTGCTACATATTTTTTCCTGATGACATATCCTTCTGGTTGGGTTGCCATGGTGATCCTTTCCCTTCCTAGGATCTTAGTCTTTCCTGAACTTAGACGATCCTCATGTTTTCCTTTAAGGATGATGTTATTATCTGTTATTATAGGTTTATTGAGGAAAAAAGAGAGAAAAATGAGAAAGATAGAATGATTTATATGAGTATTTTTATCGATGTGTCATTTATCTTTGTTATTAAGGATTTATTCTTATTACAGTTACAGTTATCATCATCATTATCATTTTATCATTAATATTATTATCATCATCATCGTTATCATCACTATTATCAGCCTCATTATCATCACTTTTATTAACATCATCATCATTATTGTTATTATCACTTTTACTAGTATCATCATCTTCATCATAGTTATTACCATTATCATTATTGCTTTTATCATTGTTATTATTTTTATCATTATTAGCATTGTTATTATCATTGTTTTTGCTGTGCTCTTGTTATCATTTTTTATCATTATCATCTTTATTACTACTACTTTTACTAATATCATCATTATTGTTATCATTATCACGATCCTTCCTATGATCAATATTATTATCCTTATTATCGTTATCATTATCATCATCATCTTTATTATCATTATCATCAGTATTATCATCATTGTCATCATCATCATTATCCTCCTCCTCCTCCTCCTCCTCCTCCTTATCATCATCATCATCATCATCATCATTATCATCATCATCATCATCACTATCATCACTATACAGTCATAAACTGTGTGACACCCGTAACGCTATAAATATTTATTTCGTGCACAAAAAATATAATTCATATCAAGGATCAGAAAAAAAACACACCTTATATGAAAGCAAAGAATTATAAAAAGATAAGACAGTAAGAAAACAAAAAGCAAAGAAAATACACAGCATCTTTACATATCTTAGCTACATGGACATACCCTTTCACCTTTGTTTACGCTCTGCCTTTTCAGCATTATTGTTGTGAAATTACACTTGCATAATCCCCATTTTGTTATGCACATACTCACACACACACACACACACGCACACACACACAATCACACAAACACACACACACAAACATATATATACACACACACATACACACACACACACATACACACACACACACACACACACACACACACACACACACACACACACACACATATATATATATATATATATATATATATATATATATATATATATATATATATATATATGTATATATATACGCACACTTTATTACATATGGATGTATATATACATCTGTTAGCAAAAGACAACAATGACAGCGCCCCTCCAATAATGGAACAAACACAACGCACATATCAAGTGTAACGAAAAGTGAGGCAGCAGTTTCGCAATCCACCTGGATTACATCTTCAGACCAGAGGATGAAATATAATGTCGAAACTGTTGCCTCACTTTTCAATAAACATGGTATAATTATAATGTTCTTTTCTTCGTATTTCTTCATAGAGTATTGTTATTAGAGAACCATTAGGAAGACTTTAGCCAGATTTCTTCCTTTTAACATATACTTAACATGTACTTTGTCCAAGCTATACATAACTTCCTTTTTAAGTATCAGATTTTGTAAAGTGAAATCCTTAAGAGTTAATGTGATATTCTTCTCAATATTCATTTTCTTTTCATATCATAAACATAAATTCCTTTTATATGACTTAGTTTACTATTTAAATTGGTAGACAAACGGGAGTGCTTGAATTAAATACCGTAAATGATGAATTACTAAAGATGTCCACAAACAGTATTGCAAAACAGTTTCAAAGTCTTTATGTAGGAGTTTCACAGTTTCATTATTAGGAAATGGAATAGAAAGAGATATGTGGCTATTTCATCTCTACTAGGAAATTGGAATATATAATTAGAAAGGTAATTTCAAATGCGGTATAGTGATATGATGGTATTGTTTATAGATGTATTAATCCATTAAGACTTGTCCGCGCCTTTGGAGGTAGCTTGGGTGGTAAGATAGATGACAGAACTAAGAAATATATATATGTATATATATATATATATATATATATATATATATATATATATATACACACACACACACACACACACACACACACACACACACACACACACACACACACACACACACACACACACACACACACACACACACACGCATACACACACACAGAAAGAGAGAGAGAGATAATGAGGGTGAGAGTGAGAGTGAGAGAGAGAAAGAGAGAGAAAGACAAACAGAGACAGACAGACACAATGAGACAGAGAGACACAAAGAGAGAACCAGATAACCATAAAGAGACGGAGAAAGAAAGAGATAGACAGAGACAGACAAAGGAAAAAAAACGAGAGAAAGACAATCGAACAGAGAGAGAGAAAAAATGAAAGCTTCGCAGGAGAATGGGGCGATCCTGAAGGAGTTGGGAGGCCGTCATGAAGAGTCCCAAGGGCGGGGCGAAGGAGCCGGGGAATTCGCTCCAAGAGGCGGGCCTGCGAGCGGGAGGGAGGCCTTGGGGACAAAGGAGAACTCGCTTTAACACACACTTTCGCATACACTCACAGGCACGTATACATTCGCATACACACACATACACATACACTCTCTTCTTTTTTTTCGCTTTCTCTATCTCTATCTCTCTCTATCTGTCTGGCTGCCTCTCTCTATTAGTCTGTCTGTCTCTCTCTCTCTCTCGCTCTCTCTCTCGCTATCTGGCTCTCCCTCTCTCTCTCTCACTCTCTCTCGCTCTTTCTCTCGCTATCTCTCTCTCTCTCTCTCTCTCTCTCTCGCTATCTCTCTCTCTCTCTCTCTCTGTTTCTCAGTCACACAACACACCAACACACACTTTATACTTGTTTGTATATGAGATTGCATTATATGTTATTCATGCATGATATATTGTATACCTTTTCATTTACAAAACTCAATATCAACCTCTTCATATATTCATATAATTTTCTGCCTCAGTATCACAACTTAGGTCTGTTAGGTTCTTTAGTTTTGTTTACGAGACTAAATGGGTTTGTTAAGGGCGTGTTTGTCTCTGCGGACAAAAGCCGTACCAAACGCTTTTCTCAAATAGCAGAAATAGCAAATATCAATAGCCTGCAGACCTCGCTACGTGCCCTGAATTTGGGGCGTGACTTTACATGCAAAGTTGTCCAAGTGAAGTTAAAACTCTTTGTCATATTGTGACTGAGAAATGTTGGAGTTACTGCAGTGGTCTTTCTGTTGTCGTGGATATTTGTACAGAGTCGTTATACACAGTTTCCCGTAAAAAAATTCTGCATTCCACTTTTTCCCAAAATCTAATCCACGTTTTTCACATGCGCATTTCTTTACTTTTTTTTCTCTCTCTCTTCTGTCTCACCCTTTCTCTTTCGCCGTCTCTACAAACACTTATCTAAGCCCTCCACACCCAGAGCCCACAGCCCACCCCAACGGCCCCCCTGGGATCGCAACCCTCCTTGCAGGCTGCTACATTATTCACAGATTCGCTAAACTTTTGTCATTTACGCTCGGGACCCCAGGGTTCCAGCAACGGCCGTTACCTCCTTTTCGTGATCACGGGGCGTTTGCTTTGGCAGGGAGGGGCTGCGAGCAAAGAGAGGGAGCAAGAGTGCTTGACGAGGGCAAACCTGTCAACGGGAAAAAATGCAAAACGGAGGAAAGAGTTTGAAGGGAATGGGAGAGAAAAAGAGAGAGAAAATTCTTTGCCGTGAGAGCAGCGCCTTTTCGCTTGCGTAGCACTTTTTAGTCGTAATTTGCATTGTGCAGTTTAATGAAGACCAGCGAGGGAGTATCCTTGCATAGCTTAATGCATCAAAACCCGCTTTTGTGACTCGAGGAACAATTCTTCAGTGTGGGCGGCCGAGGTAAAAGCTAACCCATTTCTCATTGCGTGGCTGATTGTGTTATGTTGTCATTTACTTTGACTGCCTAGCATATCATAATAGTTCTTCATTGAATAATCCAGACTGTTCAGCTTGATATATGTAAATATCGATCAGGTGTTCCTTTGTATTCCTAGGCTTTGTCCTCATTTATTCAAGACTTGTTCATGTCTACTTCTGAAATGTGGCGTTTAGGCTTTCCCTCCCTTGAACACCGTCTGGACCATCATAGACGCAGCAAATGCACTCAAAGTTAGATCGTGAATTGCTGTTAGTTCCATCCTGTGGGAAAGAGAGAAAGAAAGAAAAAAACATATCAACTCACCCTTCCTATTGACCTGAGTGGGTCTACTCTTCTGCGTATTGATCCGAGAGCGTGTTAACCCAGCACTATGCTATTATGACCCTTTATTGATCAAACCGTGTGTTGACCTAAGCTCCTGTTTGCCATTAGTCTCTGCATTGATCTGTCTACAGAGTGAATGACCGCACATCTCCCTGACCTCAGCTCTTGTCTCTGGGAACACGGTTGAGTGTGAGTGCGCATTCAGGAAAGTTTCAAATAAACCTTTCGCATGTACACGCAGACAGGTTAATTGTCTAGTGAAATTAAGCCGCTCAAGAAAGAAAGAAGGAGGAAATTAACTAAACAAAGGAACGAGACTGTACTGGGCGTAATTGAT
>BOPN01000841.1:63632-68632 GCA_017312705.2 Penaeus japonicus | reverse complement strand
TTGCCAGTATCACTAACAACACTGACAACAACATTGCCAGTATCACTAACACTGACAACAACATTGCCAGTATCACTAACAACACTGACAACAACATTGCCAGTAACACTAACAACAACATTGACAACAACACTGACAACAACATTGACAACAACACTTACAACAACATTGCCAGTGTCACTAACAACACTGACAACAACATTGACAACAACACTGACAACAACATTGCCAGTATCACTAACAACACTGACAACAACATTGACAACAACACTGGTAACAACAAGACCGCAAAACTAATAACAAGTAAATAGCAACGATAATTGTCAACATAATAAAACTTCCTCTGCAGACATTTATAGCCCGAAATTGCAGACAAATGACATATAAGATCTATTTCTCAGCCATAAGGTTGCAGGTTGCATGTGCAAGAAAGAATATGATGAGCACGGGGCATAAATTGGTAGCCAGGATTATATTGCGATAATTATATTTCTTGAGTTAGTGATGATCTGAGATGTGGAAATGTGTCTCTGAAATGGTCATTAATTGTTTTGTTGTTTTTGGGGATTGTCTCTGGTCATTTTGTTATGATTGTAGGTTATTATCAGTGGAATGGGGATGGTGATGATGAGGGTGGGGGTGATGAGGGTAGGGGTGATGAGGGTGGGGGTGATGAGGGTGGGGGATGAGTGGTGGGGGTGATGGGGGAGTGGGGTGATGGGGGTGGGGGTGATGGAGGGTAGGGTGATGGGGGTGGGGGTGATGGGGGTGGGGGTGATGTGGGTGGGGGTGATGAGGGTAGGGGTGATGAGGGTGGGGGTGATGAGGGTGGGGTTGATGGGGTGGGGGATGGGGGTAAAGTATTTGGGGGGGTGATGAGGGTAGGGTGATGAGGGTGGGGGTGATGAGGGTGGGGGTGATGGGGGTGGGGGTGATGAGGGTGGGGTGATGAGGGTGGGGGTGATGGGGGTGGGGGTGATGTGGGTGGGGGTGATGAGGGTAGGGGTGATGAGGGTGGGGGTGATGAGGGTGGGGGTGATGGGGGTGGGGGTGATGGGGGTGGGGGTGATGGGGGTGGGGGTGATGAGGGTAGGGGTGAGGAGGTAAAGTGATGAGGGTGGGGGTGATGGGTGGGGGTGATGTGTGGGTGGGGGGTGATGAGGGTAGGGGTGATGAGGGTGGGGCATGAGGTGGGGGTGATGGGGGTGGGGGTGATGTGGGTGGGGGTGATGAGGGTAGGGGTGATGAGGGTGGGGGTGATGAGGGTGGGGGCATGGGGGGTGGGGGGTGATGGGGGTGGGGGTGATGGGGGCAAGATGGGGGGTGGGTGATGGGGGTAGGGGCAGATGAGGGTAGGGTGATGAGGGTGGGGGCGGGATGGGGGTGGGGGTGATGGGGTGGGGGGTGATGGGGTGGGGGTGATGGGGGTAGGGGTGAGGGAGGGTGGGGGTGATGGGGTGTGGGGGGTGATGGGGGGTGGGGGTGATGAGGGTGGGGGTGATGGGGGTGGGGGTGATGGGGGTGGGGGGTGATGAGGGTAGGGGTGAGATGAGGGTGGGGTTGATGAGGGTGGGGCTGATGGGGGTGGGGGGTGATGGGGGTAAGATGTGGGTGGGGGTGAGGGTAGGGGTGATGGAGGGTGAAGATGAGGTGGGGGTGATGGGGGTGGGGGTGATGGGGGTGGGGGTGATGGGGGTGGGGGTGATGGGGGTGGGGGTGATGGGGGTGGGGGGTGATGAGGGTAGGGGCACAGAGGGTGGGGCTGAGGGTGGGGGTGATGGGGGTGGGGGTGATGGGGGTGGGGGTGATGGGGGTGGGGTGATGAGTAGTGGGGTGATGAGGGTGGGGGTGATGAGGGTGGGGGTGATGGGGGTGGGGGTGATGGGGGTGGGGGTGATGGGGGTGGGGTGGATGGGGGTGGGGGGGTGATGGGGGGTAGGGGTGATGAGGGTAGGGTGATGAGGGTGGGGGTGATGGGGGTGGGGGGTGATGGGGTGGGGTGATGGGGTGGGGGGGTGATGGGGGTGGGGGTGATGAGGGTGGGGGTGATGGGGGTGGGGGTGATGGGGGTGGGGGTGATGAGGGTGGGGGTGATGGGGGTGGGGGTGATGGGGGTGGGGGTGATGAGGGTAGGGGTGATGAGGGTGGGGTGAGATGAGGGTGGCTGATGGGGGTGGGGGGTGATGGGGGTGGGGGCAGATGGGGGTGGGGGGGTGATGTGGGTGGGGGTGATGAGGGTAGGGGGTGATGAGGTAGTGATGAGAGGGTGGGGGCTGGGGGTGGTGGGGGTGATGCTGGGGGTGTGGGGGTGATGGGGGTGGGGTGATGGGGGTGGTGTGTGATGGGGTAGGGGTGATGAGGGTAGGGTGATGAGGGTGGGGGTGATGGGGTGGGGTGATGGTGGGGGTGGGGTGATGGGGGTGGGGTGATGGGGTGGGGTGATAGGGTAGGGGTGATGAGGGGTAGGTGATGGGGGTGGGGGCAGATGGGGTGGTGATGAGGGTGGGGTGATGGGGGTGGGGGTGATGGGTAGCATGGGGGGTGGGGGGGTGATGAGGGTGGGGGTGATGGGGGTGGGGGTGATGAGGGTGGGGGTGATGGGGGTGATGGGGGTAGGGGGGATGAGGGTGGGGCATGGGGTGGGGTATGGGGGTGGGGGTGATGAGGGTGGGGGTGATGGGGGTGGGGGTGATGGGGGTGGGGGTGATGGGGGTGGGGGTGATGGGGGTGGGGGTGATGGGGGTGGGGGTGATGGGGGTGGGGGCGATGGGGGTGGGGGTGATGGGGGTGGGGTGATGGGGTGGGGGTGATGGGGGTGATGGGGTGGGGGGTGGGATGAGGGTGGGGGTGATGAGGGTGGGGTGTGATGAGTGGGGTGATGAGGTGGGGTGATGAGGGTGGGGGGTGATGGGGGTGGGGTGATGGGGGTAGTGGTAGGCGGCAGGGGTGACGAGGGTGGGGGTGATGGGGGTGGGGGTGATGGGGGTGGGGGTGATGGGGGTGGGGGTGATGAGGGTAGGGTGATGAGGGTGGTGGTGATGGGTAGTGATGGGGGTGGGGTGGGATGAGGGTGGGGGTGATGAGGCGGGGGTGATGGGGTGGGGTGATGGGGTGGGGGTGATGAGGGTAGGGGTGATGAGGGTGGGGGTGATGAGGGTGGGGGTGATGGGGGTGGGGGTGATGGGGGTGGGGGTGATGAGGGTGATGAGGGTGGGGGTGATGAGGGTGGGGGTGATGGGGGTGGGGCATGGGGTGGGGTGATGAGGCAGGGTGACGAGGGTGGGGGGTGACGGGGGGTGGGGGGTGATGGGGGTGGGGGTGGGATGAGGGTGGGGTGATGAGGGTGGGGTTGATGGGGGTGGGGGTGATGGGGTGGGGGGGTGATGTGGGTAGGATGTGGGTGGGGGTGATGGAGGGTGGGGGGTGATGAGTGGTGGGGTGATGGGGGTGGGGGTGATGGGGGTGGGGGTGATGGGGGTGGGGGTGATGGGGGTGGGGTGATGGGGTAGGGGTGATGAGGGCAGGGGTGATGAGGGCGGGGGGTGGATGGGGGTGGGGCAGATGGGGGTGGGGGTGATGGGGGTGGGGGGTGATGGGGGTGGGGGGAAGTGACGTGAGGGTGGGGGCAGATGGGGTGGGGTGATGGGGGTGGGGGTGATGAGGGTGGGGGCAGATGGGGGGTGGGGGGCAGATGGGGGTGGGGGTGACGAGGGTAGGGGTGATGAGGCGGGGGGGTGATGAGGGTGGGGCTTGATGGGGGTGGGGCTGATGGGGGTGGGGTGATGGGGGTGGGGGGTGACATGGGTGGGGCAGATGAGGGTGAAGATGGAGGGCGGGGGCAAGGGATGGGGGTGGGGGGTGATGGGGGTGGGGGTGATGGGGGTGGGGGTGATGGGGGTGGGGGTGATGGGGGTGGGGGGCAGATGGGGGGTGGGGGTGATGGGGGTGGGGGTGATGGGGGTAAGATGAGGGTGGGGGGTGATGGGGTAAAGATGGGGTAGTATGGGGGTGGGGTGGGATGGTGTGGGTAGGGGGTGATGAGGGTAAAGACGGGGGTGGGAAGATGGGGGTGTAAAGGGATGAGGGTGGGGATGGGGGTAAAGATTAAGGGGGTGATGAGGGTGGGGTGATGGGTGAAGATTATGGTGGGGTGATGGGGTGATGGAAGGGTGATGATATAAAGATGGGGGTGGGTGATGAGGGTGGGGTGATGGGGGGTAGGGGTGATGGGGTAGGGGAGATGGGGGTGGGGGTGATGGGGTAAAGGATGGGGGTGGGGCGATGAGGGTGGGGGCGACGGGGAAAGTGATGGGGTGGGGTGATTGGGGTAAAGATGGGGTAAAGGGATGGGGGTGGGGGTGACGGGGGTAAAGGGATGAGGGTGGGGGTGATGAGGCGGGGGTGATGAGGGTGGGGGTGATGGGGGTAAGTGATGATATGGGGGTGATGAGGGTAAAGATAAAGTAGGGGCAGATGAGGGTGGGGGTGATGGGGTGGGGGGGTGACGAGGGTGGGGGGCATGGGGGTGGGGTGATGGGGGTGGGGGTGATGGGGGTGGGGTGATGGGGTAGGGGATGAGGGTGGGGTGATGGGGTGGGGTGATTGGGAAAATAGGTGTGGGTGATGAGGGTGGGGGTCGATAATTATATTTCTTGAGTTAGTGATGATCTGAGATGTGGAAATGTGTCTCTGAAATGGTCATTAATTGTTTTGTTGTTTTTGGGGATTGTCTCTGGTCATTTTGTTATGATTGTAGGTTATTATCAGTGGAATGGGGATGGTGATGATGAGGGTGGGGGTGATGGGGGTGGGGGTGATGGGGGTGGGGGTGATGGGGGTGGGGGTGATGGGGGTGGGGGTGATGGGGGTGGGGGTGATGGGGGTGGGGGTGATGGGGGTGGGGGTGATGGGGGTGGGGGTGATGAGGGTGGGGGTGATGGGGGTGGGGGTGATGGGGGTTGGGGTGATGATGATGTTGGTGAGGGCGGAGGTGATGATGA
>BOPN01000841.1:32500-35000 GCA_017312705.2 Penaeus japonicus | reverse complement strand
TAAAATGACAGACTAAATGTTATGAGAAAAAGACTTGCTCCTTCGCAATCATTTGGAAAAATTGCTGCCCATTTACATTATCATATACTGCGGGACAGTTTTTGCTAAACTAGCATTAAAGTCTACGGTTATTTATTGCCCTATTTAAGTTTCAAAGTAAGAGTTTAGTGCCGTTAGCCAGCGGGGTAAATAACTTAGCTAAGATATAGTTAACTTCTATCCCTGTGATATATTAAAAGATATATATGCTAAGTAATACCGTTCTGCTTGTGACATAATGTAAAACGAATATTTAGTAGTTCGGCAGCGGTAGCAGTTACAGTATTAACAGTAAATGTATGACAAATATTTCCCCATCTCTTTACTTAGATTAGTCAAGTTTCAGTCATGACACTTTTTAATATCTGAGAAATCGGAGAGAGAGAGAGAGAGAGAGAGAGAGAGAGAGAGAGAGAGAGAGAGAGAGAGAGAGAGAGAGAGAGAGAGAGAGAGAGACGGGGAAGGGGCGTGGAAGGGACAATGAAAGGGCGAGAGAGAAAGAGAAATAAAGAGACATATAAAGAATGAAATAGAAAGAAAAAAAGAGAAAACGAAAGAGAAAAACAAAGAATGGGAGAGAGAAAGAGAGAAAGAGAGAAGTAGACAGATCTATGATAGATAAAGATATAAATAATTTTATAGCCATATATTCCAGTACCAAATACAGTAAAATAAACAAACAGAGAGAATGGCAATACGTAATCATGCAAATAGCCAAATTATAATTCACTGGCTACTACCCATGGCATACCCCCCCCCCCCACACACACACGCACACACACGAACACACACACACACACACACACACACACACACACACACACACACACACACACACACACACACACACACACACACACACACACACACACAACCCCCCCCCCAAACACACGCTCACCATTGATGAATTGCCTATTAAGTTCTAATAGGAACAGATATATATAAAAGGTTGAACAAAGTGCGTATGTCCTTATTTGCATTTTTGTGTGCGGGGATGTGTGTGGAGTGAGTGGGGGGGAGGGGGGAAGGGGGGTAGGAGGTAGAGCTTGCTGCTTAGTCTCTAAAGTGTCTCTTACTGAACCCTGTGTCTAGCGCTCGTGAAAGTGAGGGAAGAGAGGCAAAAATCGTGAGGTTTTTGTCCCTGCAAAATATGTCCGATATTGCAAATTGTCTTGCGAGAGTGCGGTCTGTTTTGCTGTTTAGAATGAAACCATTGCTCATGCTATACTCATCGAATATACAGTTATCCGCGAATAAAGAAAATGTCTACTAAATTCAATTACAATATCTGTATATCTATCTATCTATTTATTTATGTACAAATACACCCCCCCACACACATCTCTCTCTCTCTCTCTCTCTCTCTCTCTCTCTCTCTCTCTCTCTCTCTCTCTCTCTATCTATCTATCTATCTATCTATCTCTCTATCTCTCTCTCTCTCTCTCTCTCTCTCTCTCTCTCTCTCTCTCTCTCTCTCTCTCTCTCTCTCTCTCTCTCTCTCTCTCTCTATATATATATATATATATATATATATATATATATATATATATATATATATGGGAAAAGACGGAAAAGAAGAGAGAGGAGAACCAGAGGAAGCGAGAGACTCATAAAAACGACATTAGTAAATCACAGACAATTTATGGGGATTGGCCGAATAATAGAGTCATTATTTGGTAACAGCGCACCTCATTAAGAGTTATTACAACCACCATCAAAGTCATTCACCCACGAGGGTATTGGCGCACCCCGCAACACACTTGTTTCACACTGACTGTTTTATTTATCTGAATTATTTGATATAACGTTTTTTGTGTGTGAGCGTTGCATTCAGGAACTCTTCGTCTGATGTCCGTTTTTGTTTTTCTTCGAACTCGTAGGTGGTACACAGCACATAAACACCAATGGACCATCGATTGCACTGACGAACTCTGTGGGGTTTCATTGATTTCAGTTATTTCATCAATCGACAGCTGTGTGCCAATTAATGTCATTCACAGAAATTCTACGATGATTGAGTATCGTAAACACGGCGTATTTATCCTCCACTATTAATGTTGCATTGATGATAAAATCGATCTTTATACAATGGCGTTGCTAGCAGGACAAAGCAGAACAAAACAGGACGAAGCAGAACAAAGTATGATATCGGACTATATCATATGATTATGACTGTAATTTTTTTATATTGACCTTTATAATTTCTATTATTACCGTGGTTGCTTTTTCAACAGACTCATAAAGGTGTGTGTTGATACAAGCATTTTCTCTTTCACTTACTGTTGCAGAAAATGTCTATTCGATAAAGAAGAAACAGTTATAGATTATAATAAATAGATTATTTGCTTAGATGTATTTGTCTACAAGATATTGATCAGTGAAGTTTTACCTGTGATGTCAAGTTTATGAACCATCTTTGAAATGTTTTGTGTTTGCAATTGGTATCGCAATATTATATAGG
>BOPN01000841.1:15000-20000 GCA_017312705.2 Penaeus japonicus | reverse complement strand
ACAAAGTAAAAACATGTAAAACTGAAGGTAATTACAGAAACAGTGAATTTATTATAGCATTGATGAATTCAGTGTCTGTTCCTACTGTGTCTGTATTCAGTTGAGTCTAAATTTTTTTGCCATTTAAAATGTTTTTGGTGGACGGAATGAAAAAGTCCCTGTCTGGATAAGAGTTAGTGTAAAAGTGTGTATTTCATCCCAGTTCAATTTCTGCCGATTTCTCTGTCGAAAGAAAATGGAAATTAGAAGAATTAGGACTAAAGAAGAAGAAGAAGAAGAAGAGGAGAGAGAGAGAGAGAGAGAGAGAGAGAGAGAGAGAGAGAGAGAGAGAGAGAGAGAGAGAGAGAGAGTGAGTGAGTGAGTGTGAGTGTGTGTGTGTGCGTGTAAAGTAAATACTTATTTAAAATAACGTCACATTATAAAAGAAAACGGGATATTATGGTGGACTTAAAGAAAAAATAGCATCCCTTTTGACATGATTGGACTGAAAGATGCACGGCACAATACCATTGCTATATTTGCAAGAACAATAAACAGATGAAAAGAATCTGTCATCACACAAGTTATATACAAGAGTAAATTATAGTTTTTTTTCCCACAGAATGAATGCAATTTTTTTTATTTTTTAGAAATCTTCCATGTGCGATTATGACTTTGCCAATGTTGTGCTTACCTAGTGATATTTCTTGAAAGAATTCTGTACTTTGAAAGTGAAAAAGAGAGGTGTTGGGGAGGGTGGGGGGGAGGGAGGGGGCAGATAGAAAGAAAGAGAGAAAAAAACATAAAAATCGAGACATATTTATTATTTCTACAAATGATGTATCCGCCCAAGCAGTCTGTGTGTTCTTTATAATCGATGTTGTCATTGTGTCACATTGGGAAAAAATATATAACAAAAAGAAAAAGAAAAGAAAAGAAAAAAAAAGAGACAGTGAAATAGAGAAGGAAACAGACAAACAGAGTTTAAATCGATCACCTTCTGTCACGTGTGGAGCACAGCTGATCCGAAGAAAAACAAAACAACACAGCGCTATGTAAAGCTTCTTTTTGTTGTTATTTGCGTGTTTGCCTCCATTGGAATTTCTGTGCATATTATTTTTGACTGATGTAGGCAAGGTTGCTGAGTACGATTTGATATTGTTTGTTTTGGTGTATTTACAACTTGTTTTTACAGGAATGATGTAAGTGAAATATACATTATCGCTTTCATTAGTTTGATTATATATATATATATATATATATATATATATATATATATATATATATATTTATTTATTTATTTATTTATATTTATATATATGTATATGTATATATGAATATATGTGTATGTATACATATACATACATATATATATATATATACATATATACATATATATATATATATATATATATATATATATATATATATATATATATATATATGTATGTATATGAATGAATATAAATATATGTATCTATATCTATATCTATATCTATATATATATGTTAATATTTATATATACATATATAGAGATATGTATATATATATATATACATATATACATATATACATATATATACATATATATATGTATATATACATATATATATATATATATATATATATATATATATATATATATATATATATATATATATACAAACCTTAATGATATGCCTTGATTTCCCCAAATATATTGATTTCAATAAAAGAATGGTTATTGCTGTCTGAAGTTAACAAAGTTATCTTAAACGCAAAAGCTGCGTATCATGTGATGTTTTTTCTTTTCTTTTTCTTTTTGTTTGAGGCCCAACTTCACACCTAAGTATGGTATTGATAGAATAGCTAATTATGGGGTTCTGGAAGAGGTTGAATTTTGGATACAAAGTATTTGTTGTCATGTGTATTAAGTAAGCAAAGGAGGTAATGGCTTTTGGATACTGAAGAATTTCCTTGATATAGGTTTTGTGATTTGTAATATGATTAAATAACGTCTGGGTTTATGTTTTATAGATACTCGGATGTTTTTTTATTGATTTTTTAGATATAGATACGATGTCACTTGGGTCAAGCGTTAGATTTCTTTGGAAATATACAAATAAACAGTGATATTTTCATATCATTTCTCATCAGAGTTTGTATACACTCAGGGTGAAGCTTCGAACTTTACCTTTTTCCATTAAACTTCCATCGATTTACTAAATAAAGATGATTGAGACTTATATTCCATTCTTGTAATTACATCCAGCACAAATGACTTCAAAACATGTATGGCATTAACCAGCCATTACAACATGTACACCCTCGATATAAGCCTTAACATTTAGATCTAAATGTTTTGTGGAATATTTTGTGGAGTTTATGTATATGAATATTTTACATGAAACACCACAATTCCTTGGCTAATGATAACCAGAAACACGAATCAGTACTATTTTATCATTATTATTATCATCATTTTTTTCTTCTTTTACGAAGAACAGACAATTAAGAAAATGGGCATATATTCTTAGGATTTTTTCTTCTGCAACTTGCCCGTACACATACCAATGTATGCATTTTATATGACCATTTAATACAATATATACCGATTTAATACAATATATAGTCCCCTCCTGTTTCCTTTCGTGTGCTCACCACAAATCATTTTTATTGAGAGAAAAAGAAGGTGAAAAAGAAGAAGAAGAAGAAGACGAAGTAGAATAGTAGAATAGCAAGATGAAGAAGAAGGAGAGAAGATTTTCAAAGCTCAATCTTGTGAAAATCATATTACTGAAATATGCTTTGTAATGTAATCTTTGTCTGGCTAATCTTACGAACTCTGATATCAGACAAGTTTTGATAAATAAAAAAACAACAACAACAACAGAAACTCTGTGTATATACATGTTCCTTTCATACCATGTGTTATATATCTCTTAGCTGTTCCGATCATTCAATCTATCTGCTTATGTATACATGTGTGTATTATATGTACGGGTGAATGCTAGTGCGTTTGTATTTAAGAATATATGAAGATATGGATTTTGAGGAAAACAAAATAAAACATGTATGTATGGTTGAGAGACTTTCCGTGTATATATAAAGGGATAGATATTCTCTTTGAATACATGTTAACAATAAATAATATTTGTACAGTATGAATGCTGTTCTTATTTCAAAATGATCCTTATGATAATCTACTGTCGATGATGGGCAATGTAATGATTCATAGAATCATAATGGTGATTGTGGTTATTATGATTATGATTGTTGATTTTGATGATGATTATGATGATGATGATGATGATGATTATGAATATGAATTTAAATATGAATATGATGATGATGATGATGACGATGATGATGATGGTGAGCATGGAAGTGATGCCGATGGTGGTGATGATCATGAAAGTGATGTTTGTGATGATAACACTGATTAGAACAATTATGATGGTTATAATAACGAAAATTTTGAGAGAATGATAATGAAAATAATGATGATATCAATAAAAATGGTGATAATGATAATAATAATGATAATGATTATGACAACATAAATAATAGTGATAATGATATCAAATACAATGATAATCATAATATGAAATGATGATAAGAATAACAATAAAACACTACAATATTAATAACATTAATATAATCATGAGAGTTGTAGTGGTGATAGTAGTAGTAATAATGATAGATGTAACAATGACTATGATAACAATAATGATGACAGAGTATAAGATATTAACAATGATAACAATAATAATTATAAGGATGATGATACAAATAATCGGAAAGATAATGATAGTGATGGTAATAGTGATAGTATAAATAATGATGATGATATTGTAATAATGATATTAATGATAACAATAATGATGATAATAATGATAGCAATAATGATGACAATGATATCGATGATGATAATTATTATAACACTAATGATGCTAATAGTGTTACTACTACTAAGAATAATTATAATAATGATAATAACAACACTAATAATGTCAATGATGATAGTGATAATGACAATGAGAGTAATAGCAATGGTAAAATAACAGTCATAATAATAATGAGAAAGATAATGATAGTAGCAAAAATATGATAATGATAAGAATGACAATATTCATAAAGATAACAATGATAAAGATAATGACAAGGATAATAATGATAACATTAATAATGACGATGATGATGATAATGATAACAATAGTAATAATAATGATGATAATAATGATGAAAATGGTTATGATAGAAATAATAAGGATGATAATGATAATAATGATAACAATAATTACAATATTGATATATTTAGTAGCAGTAATGATGACAAAATGATAATAAAATCAACGAAGATGATGACCATTATAATAATGACGATGATGATGATAATGATGCTAATAATACTAATGGTACAAATGCCAAGTACTAATACTGATACTAACAGTATGATAATAGTAATGATAATTATGCTAAAATAACAATAATAATGATGATCGCAGTGATAATAAATATAATAGTAAGAGAGGGGATAATAATGATAATGATAAGAGAAATGATAATAATGATAATAATAATAACAATAATGATAATAATAACAATGATAATAATGACAGCAATGGTATCAATGATTATCATCCACATTATCACCAAATTAAAAATATCAATAACAAATCAGAGGAAACATTAATTTGCATTTATACAATGAAGAACAAAAATACATTGATATAATGATATGCACTGATTCATGCACTACCGTCGCGCCCCCATTCGGTAGGTTTTTCGCTTTTCTTTGTCCGGTACGAAAAACGTTTTTATTTATATTTTTATATTCATTTTTATTTATTTATTTTCTGTTACTCACTTTACCTATTAATACATACGTTTATTTTTCTATTATTATTTTTTTTATTTATTACTCACCTTATATATTAATATATGCGTCTATTTTATTTATTTATTTGTTTACTTTTGGTTGCTCACCTTATCTATTAATACATACATTTTTAAAGATCTTATTCTTTATGCTATTTCTA
>BOPN01000841.1:0-7500 GCA_017312705.2 Penaeus japonicus | reverse complement strand
GAATAAGAAAATAAGATAGAGAAAAAAAATATATATATAAATGCTAGAAATAGATGCTCTCGGGTGGGAAATGGCTGGGGAATAAGAAAATAAGATAGAGAAAAAAATATATATATAAATGCTAGAAATAGATGCTCTCGGGTGGAAAATGGCTGGGGAATAAGAAAATAAGATAGAGAAAAAAAAAATATATAAATGCTAGAAATAGATGCTCTCGGGTGGAAAATGGCTGGGGAATCTATGAAGGTTAACGCAAGGATAGCACAGCACTGGGAGAGGGACAACAGCATTAGGAAAGCCACTGGGGAATGCAAGTATGTAATTCTGTCAGGCTAGTGTGGGTCAGACTGAAAGGAGAGGTGGTGGACATTCTAAGTATTCTAGTGTGTGTGCCTACTAGTTCTCAAATTACAAATACTTTACTCCAATAGTTACAATGTCAATGTTTTTTTTTTTTTTTTTTTTTTAACGTTAATGGTAATTTCTTGTAGGAATGTATTGGAATAAGTACATGGGGTATATATGTAGAACTTGATAACAATGTATTGATATCCAAAACTAATGTACAGTGCTTAGCCTTACTGTAAGTGAAAATACGTAGATTAATAAACTTAATAAATCAGGAGAAGTTCTAATTTCATTTTCTAGGTTTTCAAATTCGTAAACTGGTAAATAGGTTAGCAGGTAGACGCAGTATAGAATACGAGAAAATAAAGATATTCAATTGGATTTCAGTTCAATTTCAACTCTATTTTCATCTCTCAAAAGTCCATATAGTTATATATATATATATATATATATATATATATATATATATATATATATATATATATACATATATATATATATTCATATATTTATATATTCATATGTATATATACATGGGTGTGAGTGAGTGAGTGAGCTTGTGTGCGTATGCGTAGAGGGAGAGAGACTGCCTATATACTATACTAAGTCAGTATACAGACTATGGTACCAATGTTTCGCCAATCCATTTATAGTACAAGTTGTATAAATCTCAACTCTTCAAATGAATCGACAGATGAGATATTCCTTGATAGGCAAAGACATTAAGTTTTGCGAACATTTAATTGGTTACCAAAAATCCAACTAAGATCATAACATTATCATGTGCCACTGTAAGCCTTTGCATGCTGTATCTCCAGACATTGACGAAATACGTGCAATGTACGGGCGTGTACAGTATCCCTAAAATGACGATTCTTTTACACCAATTTACGCAACATATTACCCAAGCTTACAGTTTACGACTTTGCCCATCGCTATATATTGGTATCATTCATTTGCCTTCCATTGAAAAAAAAAAATCACCAATTGGGTTTCACTGTATGTCTCTTGTCAATACATTTTTTTTTCAACTCAGGAAAAGTCTCTACGTTTTTATCATAACATTACTATTTTTTGGCGTTATTATGTATATCCTATAACATATACTATATTCAAGTGGTTCTTAATCTGAGGGGCGTGAGCGATTTCCATGGGGACTCAAGTTATGGGGAAAATTAGGAAGTTCTCTAACTACATGTAATTCTCTTAATAAGTGGGTCACCCATCGTTAAAATTTGCAAATGTTTTTAGAGACATCACGCTCCTTGCTCTTGAAGCTTATTACTTTACTGAGGAAAATATAGTGTTAATAGAGTAATCAATATGGTATTGCGTAATGGAAGATTGTGTTTGCGTGTTTGACTGTTTGAAAATATAAAGATAAGGAAGGTGGGGAGGGTGGGTGGGGGGGCGTAGAGTCAAGGAATACCTAGAAGAGGGGGCGTGGTGGTAAAAGGAGGAAGAACCGCTGTTGTGGGTTTTATTCAGAAAAACATTGTAGTAAATTTTGCCTGTCTGCACTATATAGACTGAAGATGGCCAGCAGATCTGCATACCTTTCATTATCAGGCAACATAAAAAATAAATAGGCATTCAAATGTACAAGCATTTAACTGATATGATAAGCCATCCGTATAAGGGTTTGAAAAAGTGACATATTTCCCTTACTCCATTACTCACACGAAATGGGTCTGAGAATACGATTCCCTCCTACTCTAATAAGATACATATGGACACACTATCATCTTTTTAAAAATATTATTTTATGATTAATATGTTAAAAAGCAGGAAAGACATAAAAAAACCATTGTTAATCATTTCTACGACCTTAGTTAAACTGCAAGAGCTATCGGCCTAAAGGTATTATTGCTACTTATTCAACTAGTCTTGCCAGACACCATGGACTTAGAAACAAGTAATACACTTAAAAAAAAAAAAAAAAGTTTTAGACTAATGGAAACCAGACCAAGTGACTTATTATTATCAGGTTTCAAAATAGCTTCTTCAATTTTAGCCATCGTGACTATCATGTTTTCAGTATAGTCAACATTGCCAGCTTATTTTGCAAGTAATCACCCCACGCTGTGACACCATCAATATTTGTGGGTCGCGGGACCTTACCGTTCTATTATTCATGACTGACCTCTTTCCAAAAATCGTCTTAATTAAAATTTTGCATTTTTTCAGTAATAGTCATCATGAGCGCAATTCAAGAACGTCATAATTCTAGCCTTATGCTATGCACCCATTAGGGCTGCAGAGTGGGTCAACAGTATCATCATATATTACACATTATGCAACATTTCTTCACTTAAATCAGATGCAGAATCACTTATGCCATTAAAGCGATTCCCTTTGAGATTTAGGCCAATGAGAGCTTGTTTTTTTCCCCTTGGCTAATACTTTTAACAATATTTCACCTACACTGAGATCAAGACAAAAAAAAAACCTGTTTTAAGTGTATGTTAAATGGTTGGACGTTTGAAATAGATTAATAATTGAGAGTAGACCAGCATGGTGGGCAAAAACAAGACTTGTGGGGTCTGCGTTTGTCTCCCAGTTGGGTGTTCCAGTTCCGGTCAGGCGGGGGGAGGGGGGGTTGGCACCGTCATGCCGCCGTACAAGGAAGTCTCAGGCATAACTGGACCAGTGCTCCTTCTCCCTCCCTCTCCCCCCCGTATCCTGTCCGTTTCCCTCCTCCCCATTCTCTCCCCTTCCCTCCTCCTTCTCTCCCCCCGTTTCCCTCCTCCCCTTTCTCTCCCCTTCCCTCCCCCTCCCTCCTCCCCGTCCCTCTCCCCTTCCCTCCTCCCCCTCCCTCTCCCCTTTCCTCTCCCCTTTCCTCCTCCCCCTCCCTCTCCCCTTTCCTCCTCCCCCTCCCTCTCCCCTTCCCTCCTCCCTCTCCCCCTCCCCTTCCCTCCTCCCCCTCCCCCTCCCCTCAATACCTTATCCTCTCCCTTCTCCCTTTAAAGCCTATCCCCTTCCTCTCCCTCCTTTCCCTTCCCCACCCCACCCCTTCCCTCCCCCCTCTCCCTCTCCCTCTCCCTCCTCTTGGAGTCCATTATGGAGCTGAGCTCAGGGAATCGGATAGTGTTTCGACTGCGTTCTAATTCCGCTCTTGTGACCCAACGCCGGACAGCTGTTTGTCACGTGTCGTGTGCGCATTTCATTATTGGTTGAGTCCCTCCTACCAGGACGGCGTTGAAAGTAACTCGGGAATGTGTTTGTTTCTTACGAGGCAGCGAGTCGGTACTTGCCCTCGGATGCGTTTGTTTGCGAGAGTTTAAAGAAATCTTGTCAAGATTCCTCTAATGAAAATGGCGTGTGCCAAAATCGGTCTCTCTCTTGCTCCCCCTCCCCCCTCCCCCTGCAATATCCTCCAACCGTTTCTATACCTCCCCCTTTTCCTCCTCGCCTCCCCTCGGCCCCTCGAAACACAAGGCCCCCCTCTTCCCGACTTCCCCCTTCCTCTCCCTCTCCCTCCCCCTCCCCCTCCCCCTCCCTCTCCCACCCAACCCCCAACTCTACCACATGCATCTCCATTACAATTCCACCCTCGCCATAAGTTATCAGGCCTACCCACACTAAAACCGTATTTTCATGAGCAACTTTTTCGCAAGTCCAAATGGCTTTTCCATGTTGTCGATCTCCCTCACCCCACCTCACCCTCCCTCCCCCCCCACACGTCCCCCTCACACGTCCGCTTCAACCCCCCACCCCCCTCCCCCCCTCCCCTACGCTCCCTCAGCTGCCTCTCTGATTAGGTGATCTTGGTCAGCTCAGTCCAGTCCCGAGTGCTCTTGTATCTTGAGGTTTAATGGGTTTCCAAACTTCTCTCCTTCAGACACCCCTCCCCCCCCCCCCCCCCCCCCCCCCCCCCCCCCCCCCCCCCCATCCCTCTGCCTGCCCATAGCCTTGTCCCTGTTTCTAGGTTTTTCATTTTTTCCCTTCATCTGTTATTATCATTACAGTTTATTTTTTTACTCTTTTATTTATTATTTTTTCTTTGCGGGAGGGATATCATCATTGTCATAGTAATTACTGTACTATTATAGTTATCACCATTATTATAATTGTAATGATCATTATAATCATTATCACTATTGTTATTGTTGTTGTCATTGTTATTATTGTTATTGTTATTGTTATTGTTTTCATCATCATCATTATTATTATCATCATTGATAATAACGATAATGATGATGAAAATGATTATAATACCAATGAATGTTTCTAGGTTTTTCTTTTTTTTTCCTTCATCTGTTATTATCATTACAGTTTATTTTTTTACTTATTTATTTATTTTTTTTCTTTGCGGGAGGGATATCATCATTGTCATAGTAATTACTGTACTATTATAGTTAACACCATTATTATAATTGTAATGATCATTATAATCATTATCACTATTGTTATTGTTGTTGTCATTGTTATTATTGTTATTGTTATTGTTTTCATCATCATCATCATTATTATTATCATCATTGATAATGATAACGATAATGATGATGAAAATGATTATAATACCAATGATGATAATAGTTATTTTAATAATTGTTGTTATAATGATATAATGATATTGATGATAATGTTGATGATAATCAAAATTATCGTACTGACAATGGTAATAATTAAAGTCATGATAATAACAATGGTAATAAAAAGGATAATAGTGATTATAATGGTAATGATGATAATAATAATAGCAATGATAATAATAATGATGATGATAATGATAGTCATAATAGTCATAAAAATGATGAAATTATTTGATAATATCCATAATATTGCCCATGACTATAAATACCCATTCACACAACTTACCTTGACTTTCCCCACACTCATTCAGTCACTCATTATAAAACTAGAGCCTTTTTTGTGTTTTATTTTTTGTGTGTTTTATTGAGTTTAGAGACTTGTATGTGCCATATGACAGGCTCTATCAATGCTGCAGTTGACTAAAATTGTAGTATATGATTCATATTAGCGCATTATTTTCTTTATTCTCAGTGTGATAGAAGTATTGTTGTTTTATGGGAGGACAAAAAGCAACTTTATTTTTTCGTATTTGTGTCTTGTCATGAACGAATAAGAAACATATAACCATCTAAAATGAAGATAACATGAAGAGGTAGGGAAGCGAAGGAAACCTGTGCTTATGACTGTGAGTGCCACAGTAAAAGGCATCCCTATTGGCACAGGAGCACATTTTAGACACTGGGTATGGATTGAGTCACCTTCCTCTTCTCGTTCTGCCTGCACATCCTTCATCGGCGGTACTTTAAAGCAAGAGGTCGGAAACTTGCTGTGTGCCACCGCTTTCGAAAGATAGTTCTTGCTAGAGACCGTAGATGGGTGCCATTCAAGGCGCTCTCTCCTACTGGTGCTAGAAGAAAGTGGTGCTATCTAGGTTTTGGACATTAAGTTAGCTTAATATTACGGTAATTATAGTAATTATGACTGCAATTGTTATCCTCACTCACTCCTTACTCATAGCACAATAAAATAGCACAATGAGCCAAAATCCCCGAACGTCATGTACGTCATGACACCCGTCGCAATGGGTTAACATGACCCTCATTATCAATAATAATGATCACTTTAAAATACTGGAAAAAACACAAATCTAGAATTCCTTCAAAGAAATCTATTCTCCCAACGACTCCACTTTTTGTGACTGATTGACAACAAATCTCTTGACTTCATTATAAACGGAGACAGATAGATCACCAGATCTAATTAACTTGGTCATGGCCAAACCACACCCAAATTTCCATCACAACCTGATTATAACTTTTCGGTATAATATTGTTTCTTTACAACGCCGATTCCATCTACAAATGGTGGAAATGGTGATGATAATTATGATAAAAATGATAATAGCGATAATGACAATAAGATTGATTGTAATATGACAAGAATATTACTAATACTACTGATAATGATGATAAGATTAATTTTGTTTCTATCATTAGCAATATCATCTCTGTTATGCTATTATCATTATTGTTTTTATCGTCATCATTGTCATTTTTTGTTTCATATCATTATAATGATAATGATCATTATTATTACTATTGTTTTATTATCATCATAATTATCAAAATTATTGCTATTGTTATTGTTTTTTCATTCATTATTAACATCATTACTATTAACTTTATTATCAACATTACCGTTATGATTATTATTGCTGTTCTTGTTGTCACTATCATCATGATTAGTATTAACATTATTTTTTCCATTATCATTATTGTTATCTAGTTATCATCATTATCATCACAATTATTATCTTTGTTGTTATTGTTGTTATCATTACTGTTATTTTTATGATTATCATTATTATCATAATCATGATGATGAAAATGAATAAAATAATTGATAGCAATCGTAATAATTATGATGATATTTTCACTATTATCAACATTTATAATTATCACTATCATTATCATTATTATTATGATCATCATTATAGTTATTATCATAATCATTATTATTACTAATATTGTTATCGTTACTGTTATTACTATTATCATTATTGTTATAATTATCATTTTTGTCCTTACTCTTATCATGATTATTATTATCACTACATTTTCATTATAATAGTCATTATCATTATCATCATCATGCCATGATATCTATTATCAATAGTTGTCCTCATTGGAATTATCACTAAATGGGTAGAATGAGAACATGAAAGTGATATAAACACATACTTTAGAAATGCTGTATATTTTCAATCATGCAGTTTCTCAATTATGAAATACTTAAGACGGATACATTCTATATATTTTTTAGAATTAACTTTTGTTCTACGAATCAATGTGATGCGGTTTTATTGGGGAAATAAAAGAGACAGACAGACAGACAGACAGACAGACAGACAGACAGACAGACAGACAGACAGACAGACAGACAGACAGACAGACAGAGAGTCAGACAGACAGACAGACAGACAGACAGACAGAGAGAGAGACAGACAGACAGACAGAGAGACAGACAGACAGACAGAGAGATAGACAGACAGAGAGACAGACAGACAGAGACAGACAGACAGAGAGACAGACAGACAGACAGACAGATAGACAGACACGCACACACACACACACACCACATACACACAAACACCACACACACACACACACACACACA
>BOPN01000840.1:375235-382735 GCA_017312705.2 Penaeus japonicus | reverse complement strand
CTCATCTCCCTCCTCCCCCTCCTCTCCCCTCCTCTCCCCTCCCCTCCCCTCCCCTCCCCAGGTCCAAAATCAATTGCACAGTGAAAAGCTCATGTCGCGAAGGGTGTTGCATTCCTCTCAAGGTTCCTCCACTTACACGCCCTCTCCTCGCGAAACCAGTGCAGTCTATAAATCACGAGTCGTAAAATCACGAGTCGACGGAGCAACGCTTAGTCGTCGCTCGCTAAGAGAAACGAAGGAGTTAAATCAACGGAAAGGTCTACGAGAGGAAAGAGAGAATCGGAGAAAGAGAGTCACATGTTTACTTGCTCACGGGGAGGTATTTGTGACTGTCTGATGAATAAGAGAGAGAGAGAGAGAGAGAGAGAGAGAGAGAGAGAGAGAGAGAGAGAGAGAGAGAGAGAGAGAGAGAGAGAGAGAGAGAGAGAGAGAGAGAGAGAGGAGGGGAGAGAGAGAGAGAGAGAGAGAGAGAGAGAGAGAGAGAGAGAGAGAGAGAGAGAGAGAGAGAGAGAGGAGGAGAAGAGAGGAGAGGGAGAGAGAGAGAGAGAGAGAGAGAGAGAGAGAGAGAGAGAGAGAGAGAGAGAGAGAGAGAAAGGGGGGGAGAGGGAGGGAGGGAGAGAGAGAGAGAGAGAAAGGGGAGGGGAGGGAGAGAGGGAGAGAGGGAGAGAGAGAGAGAGAGAGAGAGAGAGAGAGAGAGAGAGAGAGAGAGAGAGAGAGAGAGAGAGAGAGAGGGAGAGGAAGGGAAGGGGGAGGAAGAGCGAGAGAGAGAGAGATAGAGAGAGAAAGGGAGAGGAAGGGAAGGGGGAGGAAGAGCGAGAGAGAGAGAAAGAGAGAGAGAGAGAGAGAGAGAGAGAAACCGAAAGAAATTTCAAAAGTATGTTTACGCAATTCGCGTAAAGGAGGGAGGAGGAAGGGAGATAGAGGAAGGAAGAAAGAGAGAAAGAAAGACCATTAGAAAATTCAAACATATGTTTACGCAATTCGCTTAATTTCAAAATTCGAAAGACAGGGAGACCTTCTTCATCATTAAAGTTTCCTGGTATTCTATCTCTCTCCAGCAACATGGCCGTATAACCCCAATATCCTATAAGAATATTGACAAACACTAACGATGACGACCTTGTAATCGGGTATCTAGCAAGTTATCGGAGAATGAAGCTATTTGTATCATCTCCTTTTTTGGCAACACAAAGATAAATTCCTTATTTGATATCCCTTGTAACATATAGCTATTTTTTTCCTCTGTGCCATTACGGCGAAAAGTTAATGCGCTTTCATTAGTATACTACAATTACCAACCAATTTTACTGCACACGAATCAAGGATCCAGAATGAATAATCACCTGCTTGCGTGTTGAATTCGTGACTGTTAGTGCTGGATTAGTGCCCGTTCAGGCGAACCAATTTTGCCTTGTCTGATTTATGACAAAGCACAGGCACATAATGATCCTGTGGCACCTACTTTTAGTTTTAACACAATTACTTGTATTGAACTAATTGCATGGTAATTGACTTGACTTATTTATTATCATGGAATGATTTACTTCGTGTTTTTTTTTTTTTTTTTTTTTTTTTTAAGTTTAAGATCCGAACTAATAATGAGGCCTGAGTTACTGTAATAAGAACTAATATAATGATAAGATAATATGATAAGAATTATTGACATAATATGATGATGTAAAATGAATATAAGATAAGATATAAATAAGAAGATAATATGATAAACTTATAAGCCACAAGCAGGCTTCTAACAGCACAGGCAGACACAGAGTCTGGTTCAGGGGCGAAATCCCCGAACCACTTGTACTGTCTGATCGAAGCGAATTAGCTGATTTCGGATCAACAAAGCATTTTGCACGGGGGTGATGGACAGTCTACCTTCCATCACCCTCTAAAGTGGTGAAAGTCCCCCGACCCGGAAGTAATTATGAACTAAACAAAGGGTTGTGTTATCGAGGAAATTACGGTGATCCACGACGAGGTATTTTACTTGAAAATGACCTTCTCAGATTAGAATAAACTTGAGAAATCATGCCATAAATGCTAGCATATAAGGACCATGTGAACGCATTTAGCATACTGGATTACATAGAGATGTATTGCTCGTCAAATTACCGGTATACTGCCGGTCATTAACTTTTTTTCTCAAGTATGCCATCTATGGGCAATCTACACAACTAATCTTTTGTAAACAAAGTTATCCATTTTATATTGAGAGAGTCCAAAAATGAGAACGACTGAGGTACCATACGATTTATCTATATATTGAATAAAAGAAATACACACTCTCTGTTAAATAAAAACTAAAAATGCATGAAACGAAAAGCAGCCACTATAAGAAAGGAAAACAAAAGCTTGACGGAGGAGTAATACTTGATTCCTCATCGGACGAAACAATCGGATTGGAATGGAAGTTTAGGTCTTACTCGAAACGTCGTGTTTTAAGATTTTAAAAGTTGTAGCAATTATGATTACAAATTCATATAAAAAGATCAAGAATAAGATTTAAGAAAATGTATGTATACAATATATACATATATATATATATATATATATATATATATATATATATATATATATATATATATATATATATATATAAAACTAATAATGTTTATGTTATTCGATGAAATGTTAGTTTTCTGTTTTATGGGAATCCAAATGAGATGGAAATGAACGACAATAAAATAGAATAACATTCAAGAAACAACGGAGTGACAAATATTTCCAAACAGTTTTTTTTTCTGAAAATAAACATACCCTTTGTCCTTCCTCTTCCCCCTCTGCCTGACGGCTTCATCCTCCCTGTTCACTCCACCTCTCTCTCCTTTTTCCCCAACCGTCCCACGTGCACTGTTCTCCAAATGTAATTATCCCTTATCATGACTATCCCCTCCTCATACTCAATGATAATCGCAGCATCCTGAACTCTTTTTTTTTAATTCGTTGGTAACGTGGATAGATTTACTTGACTGGTTCATAGGACGGGCATTAGTGCCACCTACGCGGCACCCCAGACGGATTTTATTTCATAGCGAGGGAGGCATATCACCCATTTTCGTGCTCTTTTTCATTTACTTGCTATAATACTAGAGCTATATTTGTGTTCGTATGTTTTTTTCCTTTATTTTTTATTTTATTTTATTTTTCTTGTGTGTGTGTGTGTGTGTGTGTGTGTGTTTCACTATCATGTGAGAATTATATGTGGCATCTGACAGTGTTTATCAATATTGTAGAGTTTTATTTTCTTTTAGGTTACCTATTACGTGTTCTCTCGCGTCAGACCAGCTGTTTCATAACGCTAAATAATGATGCTGTAAATCCCTATCTTAATGCCTCTTCCACCAACACAGTTTTCGAGGATGTAAACTCTCCCAATAAGTACCTCGTAACGAGGTTTTTCCCTTCCGCCCCGCTAACCTCGCCCGACTTTTCTGCGGGGAGATTAGTAAGGAAATGGAAATGGTGGAAATTAATGAACGACAATACTTCATGTGTGATGAAAAAAATGGAGAAAAAAAATGAAGGAATGAGAAGAAGCAATTGCATTTCGATTCTTTAATCTTCTTTAAAAAAAAAAAAAATATTCATCTTGCCCTGTGATTCAGAATCAAAGTCCTTTGGGGAATAATTGCATTTGAGGAAGAAGATGAAAAAGAAGAGGAGGGAGAGCGAAAAGAAGAAGGGAAAAACGAGGTGGAAAAGTCAGTGGAATAAATGAAGGAAAAGGGAAAGAGACGAAAGGTAAAGCAAAAAGTAGGTAAAGCAGAGGAGAAAGAGTAAGAGAAAGAAGAAGTGGAGTAGGAGGTAAATGCAAAGGGAAAAAGAGGAGGAGATACAGATAAATAAATACTAAGAGGAAGATAAAGATGAAAATAGTAAAAAGAAGAAAAAAAGAGGAGGGAAAGTTAGAGAAAGAGAAGAAGACAGAGACGAAGAGGAGAATGGGTCAAAGAAGAAAAAGCAAAGAGGAAGGAAAGATATAGGAAGAGAAGAAGACAGAAACAGACGAAGAGGAAAAAGAAGAGAAAGAGTGATAGGGAGAAGAGGAGCTAGATATTAGGTCAAAAGTAGAAAACGAGTGAGAGACAGAAACAGATGAAAAGCAGGAGGAGAAGACATAGATAAAGACAGAAAAAGGCAAAAAAAAAAAAAAAGAATTTCTTATAGAACTCGTCTAAGTTGACAATTAACTCATCTTGATTATATAAATAGTATCATACATGTCACAGCAGTCAAGTCTTGCTAATTAGCTACCGATGTTCTGAGAGGAATAAATAGGTCTTTCCAGTTTTAAAATATGCTAGCCTCCTTTGTCTGTGATAATCAGGTTGGAATGGACCACAAGGCTTATATTTATTTTTGTTTTATCTTACTTATTTGTTTATCATTACTTCTTCTACTTTGTTTTTATTTTATTCATACTTTCTCTTTTATTACATATTTTTCACCATCTCTTCCATTTTTTTGGAAGAACCGCAAGGAGAAGCTCTTGAAAGGTATGATTTCAGATCTTTCACTTACAGGAAAAAAAAAAAAAAAAAAAAATACGCACATAGGATAAAGCTTTTTTTTTTTTTTTTTTTTTTTTTTTTTTTACTTATTGCCCCATCCTCCTGCCTCCTCCCTACATTAAAGATCTTTGCATGACCCTACGCCCCTTCATGAATCTAGATTGAGTGGAATAAATGCATTTACGCTCTCTGCCTCTGACCTGTTTTCATGTTGAAAATAACAGCCTGTCCTGTATACACACGTGTTACCGTTGAAATCCAACGGTCTGTTTACAAGGTCCAGTCTTTGTATGAATAACGTTAATGGATATCCTAGGACATTAAGGAAAACATCCGAAACACTATTACTTCGCAGCTTCTGATCTTATCGGTGTGTAAATTCCAATCAGCTGGAGGCATTTCGAGGCATCGAGGCATTTTCCATGACGGCATTTGAGTGGGATTTTCTTTGCCGCGGGAGAGTGCGGGCGGGCGCGACATGCTTGGTGGGCGTGAGTGAAGAGTAGGATAAGGATGTATTAGCAGGGCGGAGAAGAGAGTGGCAATTAAGGAGGATCTCAGGTGCAAAGGAGGGAGAAGCTATATGGATAGGATAAGTTGATTCGGCTCTCATGTACTTCAAAGAGGAATTCTGAGTCTTTTTCTTTTTTTTTCTCCCTTTCTTGTATATTATGCCATTTCTTCCCTCTCCTGTAGCTTGCCTCCTCCTCTTTCTCTTCCTCTTCAGCCCCCTCAGCAACTTGCTTTTTCTTCCTCTTCTTTTTCTTTGTTCTCTTCTTTTTTCGGCTTAAGATTATTTTATCTATTTATTTTTATCATCCTCCTTAGCCTTTTCCTCTTCATCCTGCTCTTCCTCCTCATCCTTCTCCTTCTTCTTCTTCTTCTTTTTCTTCTCCTCCCATCCATTGCTTTATCATCATCATCATCATCTTCTTCTTCTTCTTCTTTTTCTTTCTTTCCCACATCTTCATTTGTCCTTCAAAATCCGACATGTTTTTCCACCCCTATGGAATAATCAGGTCGGAAAAATAGATAAGAAACCCCATTACACTCCTTCTGACAGTCAACAGATGGCACTGTTATCTAACGAACTTTCCAATATTTATCTAACGAACTTTCCAATATTTATCTAACGAACTTTCCAATATTTATGTAACGAACTTTCCAATATTTGTCTAACGGACTTTCCAATATTTATCTAACGAACTTTCCAATATTTATCTAACGAACTTTCCAATATTTATCTAACGAACTTTCCAATATTCATCTAACGAACTTTCCAATATTTATTTAACGAACTTTACAATATTCATCTAACGGACTTTCCAATATTTATCTAACGAACTTTACAATATTTATCTAACGAACTTTACAATATTTATCTAACGGACTTTCCAATATTTATCTAACGGACTTTCCAATATTTATCTAACGAACTTTCGAATATTTATCTAACGAACTTTCCAATATTTATCTAACGAATTTTCCAATATTTATCTAACGAACTTTCCAATATCTATCTAACGAACTTTCCAATATTTATCTAACGAACTTTCCAATATTTATCTAACGAACTTTCCAATATTTATCTAACGAACTTTCCAATATCTATCTAACGAACTTTCCAATATTTATCTAACGAACTTTCCAATATTCATCTAACGAACTTTCCAATATTTATCTAACGAACTTTCCAATATTTATCTAACGAACTTTCCAATATTTATCTAACGGACTTTCCAATATTTATCTAACGAACTTTCCAATATTTATCTAACGAACTTTCCAATATTTATCTAACGAACTTTCCAATATTTATCTAACGGACTTTCCAATATTTATCTAACGGACTTTCCAATATTTATCTAACGAACTTTACAATACTTATCTAACGAACTTTCCAATATTTATCTAACGAACTTTCCAATATTTATCTAACGAACTTTACAATATTTATCTAACGAACTTTCCAATATTCATCTAACGAACTTTCCAATATTTATCTAACGAACTTTCCAATATTTATCTAACGAACTTTCAAATATTTACCTAACGAACTTTCCAATATTTGTCTAACGAACTTTCCAATATTTATCTAACGAACTTTCCAATATTTGTCTAACGAACTTTCCAATATTTATTTAACGAACTTTCCAATATCTGTCTAACGAACTTTCCAATATTTATCTAACGAACTTTACAATATTTATCTAACGAACTTTACAATATTTATCTAACGAACTTTCCAATATTCATCTAACGAACTTTCCAATATTTATCTAGCGAACTTTCCAATATTTATCTAACGAACTTTCCAATATTTATCTAAAGAACTTTCCAATATCTATCTAACGAACTTTCCAATATTTATCTAACGAACTTAACAATATTTATCTAACGAACTTTCCAATATTTATCCAACGAACTTTCCAATATTTATCTAACGAACTTTCCAATATTTATCTAACGAACTTTACAATATTTATCTAACGAACTTTACAATATTTATCTAACGAACTTTCAAATATTTATCTAACGGACTTTCCAATATTTATCTAACGGACTTTCCAATATTTATCTAACGAACTTTACAATACTTATCTAACGAACTTTACAATATTTATCTAACGGACTTTCCAATATTTATCTAACGGACTTTCCAATATTTATCTAACGAACTTTCCAATATTTATCTAACGAACTTTCCAATATTTATCTAACGAACTTTCCAATCTTGTGTAATGAATTATACGTTTATTTGTTTTCCTTCCTCATTCATAAAGAAGTGTATCCCAAAAACACAAAGCGTAGTTATAAACAGATATACCGACGTATCCAAACACGCGGTGAAATTCTTGGAATCAGAACCTTTTAAAATACTCATTAGCCTGGAAAGAGAGGATTAACAACCCTAGACAAAGGATTTAGATTCTCCACCGCTTCGTAGGAATTATGATAGTGGATTCTTCTTTGTTCCAGACGTTTA
>BOPN01000840.1:347735-350235 GCA_017312705.2 Penaeus japonicus | reverse complement strand
AAGGTATGAATAGAAGATTAGATTAGATTAGATCTTTATTTACCACCCTGGCTAACTGCACAGGCATGGGCAAGCTTTGATACATTTATGTCGTCATGACATTGTTGCTAACATTGTATTACAAATTAAGGTAATAACATGATTATATTCTATAGTATATCAACGTGAATAGACATTAGATAAATGTTATAATAGGGTATCATATACCGAATTTCGGATATAGCATAATTACATCTTCTAGTACAGTTGATGTTATGAAATAATTACATAACTCTGCGTACCTCATGCTAGGTGGTCTGAAAGGTTGTATCATATGGCACTCTGAAATGTAATGTTCAAGTGTTCGTTTATACTCTTCGTTGCAAAGTCTGCATTTAGTTTTTTCTACATTGCATTCTGAACTGACCTGCCAATACATTCTGTATCCAAGTCTAATTCTTGCAGTCACAATATCACATTGTCTTGTTCTTGTCTTGTATGACCCATAAATGAATCTCTCCTGCGAGAACTGGTCAAAATGTTTTATGCTACAGCTTTCAGGTCTTTGAGAGTTTGTTAGCTCCATCAAGTCCTCCCTATTGGAGGTTCTTATTATGTGTGAGATCCTAGCAAGAGGTATGCCAAAGTCTATATCCACAATTTGCTTATCACATCCTGCCCTCGCTAAGCGATCAGCATGATCATGTTTAGCGATTCCAACATGCGATGGTATCCACACAAAATGTATAGCATGTCCCCGTTCCTTGGCGCGATGTACATTTATTCTTATATCATTTACGATATTTCCAGCACCTTTATCAAGGGTGTTCAGAGTCTGGAGAGCACTCTGCGAGTCGCAGAAAATTACTCCTGAGCCTTGAGTTAACAGAAAGTCTGTGGCTATGAGTATTCCTGCCAACTCAGTTTGCGTAGTGCTCGCCCAGTCATGAACCCTCCTACAATCTTGGTGCTGCAAAATATTGTTTTTATATACAACATAAGCACATCCTGCTCTACTTCCAGACTGTAGGGATCCATCAGTGTAACATTCATAGTCAATATTCAGAGTTTCAAGATGCTCATTAATGGTTGCAAGGGTGTGTTGCTTAAGTACAGCTGGTGGAACTGTGTCTTTTTTAGGGACATCAGTATAAAATACGTTCAATGTCGACATTTTCCATGGTGGAAGAGAACGTCCATATGGGAACCTACTCAAGGACATATTTAATTGGTGTATGGATTTGTATGTCGTTTGCAACCATGAATTTGAGGGCGACTCGGCACTGCTATGCAAAGATGAATTCACTATCTTATATTTAAGTTGCCTCTGGAACTCTGTATTATAGAAGGGTTCTTTAATTGCTTTGACACCAAAAATAGTATTGATGTATGATATTCTTTCGTAAATAGATTGCAAGTTGAGTTCCTTTCTCATGTTCACAATCCTCGTTGTTTTAGGAGCACCGAGAATGATCCTCATGGCTGCGTTCTGTACAATTTCTAGACAAGTTAACTCTGATTCCCTAAATGATACAAGGTGTAAGGCATGGTAATCTACGACTGACCGTATATATGATAAGTAAAAGAGTCTTGCAATGTTAACATTGACTCCATGTTCTCTGCCAACAAGAGTCTTGAGTGGCTTCAGCCGCTCCCACAGTCTTTTCTTTAGGTTCATAATGAGTTCTGTGTCGTTAATAGTCACCCCGAGATACTTGTATTTGTGGCAAAGATCTAGCTCAATGTCATCTATATGAAAGTTTGGCAGTGGGATTGTAAGAGGATTGAGTGCCTTGGTTTTTTCAACTGAGATTATCAAACCGCACTCAGTAGCTTTTGTGGACAGTACATTAAGAATTTTTTGCATTCTATCCTCGGATGAAGTTTTAATGCAGATGTCATCAGCATAACAAATAATGGAATCACTGCCCTCAATTTCGGGAACTCAAGTGCGTAGACTTTTAACCGTGGGATCATGTAGATGGAAAAAGTAACGCGGTATGTCTTATTTTTATTATATCTTTTTCTTATTATATTTTCATTTTCATGATATGCCAGGAAAAAAAATAGTGTTTAATAATAAGAAAATTATCAAGCTGCCAAGACTAGTCCAAAGATATTAGATATATCGTTTTCTATTTCTATTCGTTTAAAATGCATTATATAGAAGGTGACTGAACAAGTAACCCCTTTTGGATTACATCAGTCTCCCCTCACAGTTATTCCGTGATGTTTGCTCTATCCTGACTTATTTTTATACAGAAATATAGAATTGGTTTTGGCTGCGAGTGAGTATGCGTGTCTGTATGTTTGTGTGTGCGTGTGTTTGTGTGGGTGTTTGTGTGGGTGTATGTGTGTGTATACGTTAAGAAAAATATAGAGAAAATGTATAAGTAAGACACGATGTACGCGATATATTTGAGGCGTTTCGGATTACATTAGATATATATATTAAAAGAAAATGGGATGAGGGTGACAACAAGCTGAGAAAAAAATGAGAATTATATAATAGATACAAAAG
>BOPN01000840.1:312735-317735 GCA_017312705.2 Penaeus japonicus | reverse complement strand
AACTTCCTTTGCAGTCCACTGCTCTGCATGTGTGCAGTGTCTTTTCAGATCACACTCCTCTAGAGTATCGGCCAAATTGGCACACAAATGGCTTTGTAAGTTTAATGTGTTGCACCCTTTCCTCTAGCCAAACCTCACCGCAGCCTGCTCGCTCTTCACTTTGCCTTTAGATCTCAGATTACTAAGTGATATTAGCAAATCTCATTGCTAATTAATCATGCAGTTGCATGACTGGTTCTTGTTTTATATTTTGTTAGAAGCTGTACATTTTCTCAGAATTTTTTCTCTCTCACTTGACAGTTTTTGCACTTTTTGTTATTATTTAATTGTTATGTTAGGTGGTCCACTTACAAGTTATAGTGGGGCAAGGAACCTACATTACTAATTTTGTTGGATTTGGATTTATTACTCACAAGATGATTCAGTCAAACCAGCAGTTATTTTTTTCATTCCATTTCAAAATAATTTTGCCTACATAGTAGTTTCTTTTACATGCACATGCTCATAAATAGACACAACATAACACAAATGCTTACAACAAATCATATTTACAAGCACATATTGATATGTGGACATACATGCACACATCCACATATAAGCACATGCACACACACAGATATGTTGACACACACAAACACATGCACACAAACAACACATAATTTGTTTGCTGGCATATGCATACCTACACATGACCACACACATGTACAAGTATACACACAAGCAGACCTACATGGATACCCACACTCACTCACACACCCACACGCACTCACACACCCACACGCACATACACACGAATGCATATGCACACGCACACACATGCACACACACACACACACACACACACACACACACACACACACACACACACACACACACACACACACACACACACACACACACACACACACACACACACGAATGCATATGTGCACGTGCACATGCACACGCACACACATGCACATACTTACTTTCCTTTACTTCTCTCCATTTATCCTTTCCATATGATATTTCATACCCTTCATTTTTAGACCTTTCCTCCCTTCTTCCTTTTCATTTCTCTATCTCCTTTCTTCCATTCTCCTCATCTCTCCTGTTTTTGGCCTGTCAACACTCTGCTCCTCTCTTTTCCTCATTTTGTTTTCTGTCAGTTCCCTATCTAATTCTCTAAATAATTTATGCATGCATGACCTCATTCACTCATTCACACAGGTTTATTAGACCAAGGTTTCATTGAAAAGTGTCTTTTTTGGTTTTGAACTTTTCTAAAGATTCTAGCAGTAAGTTTATAGGTCATTTGGTCATGGTACTTAATTATGAAAATCACATGAAAGTTATATGGAATGGAATATTAGCTTTTTAATGGTTGAAAAATCATCATGTTATTGGAGATGAGGCACTGTGAACATACTGAATATGATTGTGGTGATAAAAAAGGGAAATGTAAACATAGAATGAAAGCTTGCACATGTAAAAACCCTTCTTTATTGAAACCAATTTGTAATTTGGAAATCATTGAAGTGCCATGGAAGTAGCTGTGATTAAGGATTTTAAAAAAGAAAAAAGGAAGAATTCCTAAGATATACTCTTCCTAACTCTTCATGACAGGCATTTTTCTAAGGTTCATATGCATGGCTTTTTTTTCTTCTTCTTTCTTTCCTCTCTGTCTGTCTCTCTCTCCCTCTCTTCTTTTCTCTTCTTTTCTTTTCTTTTCTTTTCATTCCATTTCTTTTCTTTCCTCTTCTTCAAAATACAGGCTAATTATTCCTTCAGTTGGTTAACTAATGCATCATACCAAATGCAAATGATAATCTGTATCACGTTGCTAATATATCATATATAGACTCATTTATCAAACTGTAGTTCTTAAGATGTGGCCTGTCTTGGAAGGGTTAGTAAGGGTTAGCGAGGGCAAGTAACATTATCACTGATATTAAAAATGTTAATGTTTAAATTTTCATTTTATGTGTAGACAGTGGTTTTTATGGCCAGTTTGGAAAAAATTTCAAGTTTAGGATGGATTAAGGATATCTTTATGACCAGATGAATAGCAACATTGTCACTATTTGTTAACCCATTGACGACAGGGCTATTTTGGCTCTAAATGGTCGAAATGCAGGGATATTTGAATGCATAAGCCTAACGTCTCAGGATTCTCGGCCACACTAGCTGCGGATGAGCGTTGTATGCCTGATCACCCGGCGTGCCGGCCTTGACTAAATATCCTGTAGCCAGCATCTGACCCAAAAACCACTAAACGTGATAGCAAGTCAACTGGCGTGAATGAGTTAAAACAAATATGTAACATTTCATCATCCAAACTTTATAAGATATGCAGTGGTGTTAGGAATTAAATTTTATGGAGTACTTTTAGGTTAACATTAGTATGTTGATATTGCAGCTTTTTGTGTCTTTACAGTATTTGGCTTTCCCTGCCTCACAAAACAAGGGCTTTCTCTCACATCAGTTACAATGGAGAATGTAACTTCTACATTGAATACATAAGAGTTCTGGAATGGTGTCATTTATCATATAAAGACCTGACAGTTATTCTGAGAGTGATAGAAGAATTAGTTTAGTTTATTTGGTTTTAGATGGGTAAACTATGTTCTTAGAAAATATAATGTGTGGATGTGCTGGAGAATCTTTGGAGCTCTCTGTTTCTCCTTTTTGTATTGAACTGTGTTTGACCATTCTTCCAGTGAATAGAATTTGGGAGTTTTATTTTTTTCTGGAATTACTGTGTGTAAAGGCTTTTTTATGTGACCCGTATGCAGAAGCTTTTTGCTTTGGCTTTAAGTTTTGTAATTATGATCAACATCCAAAGACCAACAACCATCATGGTGGATAATGTTAGATATATATATAGCTTAGTTAAAGGTAGAGCAAGGTGGTCTTATGTGTCTATATTTCTACCTGACTGAAGAAGGTATTTCACAAAATGTTTGCTAAATCACTTCTTTTTCTTCAGATACTGCATAAAGTTAACTTAAAGAAATTTTGTGTAGAAGTGAGACCAGACTAATATTAACGTTAAAATTTCTAGTAAGTCTTGGATACAACACTGAAATCTCTATATATACAATTTTGGTTAGTAGTTTAGGAAGATTGCATTCTTTAAACTGTTAGAGATTCCATTTCTTGAAGAGAGGATTTTACTGTGAAGAAAATTATTGTTTTTAGTGGCACTTCTTAACATGAGGTTACAAGTTTTTTTTGATGTATCCATGACTTCCTGTGTGATATAGCCCTTACTAACAATATACTGTTTTATAAGTTTATAGTATATTTATATTTCCTATGATAATCTCATGTATAAATTAGTTTCTCAATAATAAACAAGCACCATTCTAACCTCTCAAGGCCTTACTGTCATTCTCACCGGTTGAGAAAGGATAGTTGCTTGCCTATACCAAAGCAAGTACACTTATTCTGTGTACTGTTGCCTTCCTTCTGTAATATTTCACTGTTTTATTAACTGCACTTAGACTTTTCTAAATGTGGAATTACTTGTTTTAAAATTTATTGTTGGTATTGGGAATATGATACGTCACCTATAAGCATTTCTCTGAAGATGACAATTTTTTATTTGACATATTACTGTCTGCTTCTTTCTTAAAGCCAGATATTTTTAATCATATGGAAGGATATATTTTTTATAAACATTTGTTAAAATCACATGGGTGAAATTTTAGATTGACAAATGAAAAGTATTACTTCACAAATGATCATTGCCTGCTATTTATCTATATTTAAAGAATTTCCTCTGAACACTCAGGAAGTATTCGTACCATCAAGTGATCACGTTCGAGTAGTGAGAATGCTGATCAAACATCTACACTTCTTTGCAAATAGTGCCAAATCAGCCCAGCCATCACCACTGGATGATCTTCGCAAGTAAGGTTTTTAGACATTCATCTGTAACACAGAATGCAGATAGTGCAAATTATCAAATTGACTACTTCACACACCCATGCACATGCACACGCACATGCACACTCACACTCACACATGCAAATGCACATGCACACACGGGCACACACACATGCACACACATACACACACTCACACACACATACACACATGCGCACACATACACATGCATACACACATGTGCACACATACATACACACTTGTGCACACGTACACATACACGCACACATACACGCACACATACACACATGCGCACTCATACACACATGCACACACATGTGCACACATACACACATGTGCACACATACATACACACACTCACACACATACATACACACACTCACACACACACTCACACACACACACACACACACACACACACACACACACACACACACACACACACACACACACACACACACACACACACACACACACACACACACAGAGAGAGGCTCTCTTTCTCGCACAAAAATATCTGATGATATTGTTTATTCTTCAAGGAATGTGTGGACGATGTATCGGAAGAGTCTATTCCAGTTCTTGCATCACACATTCAACCATTGGCCATTAGATTCTTCATTTAGACTTGTACTGGAGACGTGGTTGTCATACATACAGCCTTGGAGATATACTGACTACTCTCCAATCAGTAGGTAAGTTTCTTTCCTTGTGCAACTTGATTTTTGAATTTATGATGTACAAATTCTATGCAAAATGGTATGTATATTAACTTAGATGAGAAATATGTATGTAAGCTAAATATTCTGTATAATTTTTACCTACATTTCTATTATATTTTTAGAAGCCCAACGCAAACTGCTGCTGACTCTGATACCCAGCGAATGGTAGAAGGAAAGTGGCAGGGATTCATTGCTGAAAATCTTCTTTTTTATACTTTACTTTTCTACCATCTTATGTGCCGACTGTTCCGGTTAGATCTCTCAGCACCAAAGAATGCTCATATTCTGTTCAGAGTTACAAAGGTAGTTTTATTCATTCTTTTATTTGTGCTAGTATAGAAATTGCAGCAGAATTTATTTTGGTTATTGAATACTGCATAGAAGAAT